>JAREIK010001022.1:3109621-3118662 GCA_029783825.1 Sapria himalayana
TCTATCTATTTATCTATCTATCATTCTTACTATCAATAAATCAATCTTTCTGTCTATATATCTATCTCTCTATTTAACTTTCTTTCTTTCTTTTTGTAAATCTATCTGCATAACGATTTGTCTCTCTGTATATCTATCGGTCAATCATAAATTAGAGTGTAGATACAAAGATATATCTTTCTGTCTATATATCTTTGTATATATCTCTAGATCTATATGTCTATCTATCTATGTATCAATCTATATGTCAATCAATCAATCTATCAATCAATCAATCTATCTATATGTCTTTCTGCCTATGTATCTATCATTCTATATGTCTATCTATATATCTACCAATCAATCAATCTATCTATCTATAAATCTATCTCTCTATCTAGATATCTATGTATCTCTCTATCTAGATTTATATCTATTTACCTATCTATTATCTATCTTTATTTCTTTCTTTATTCACTCAATCAATCATTCAATTTACCTATCAAACTGTAAATCAATATGTTTTTAAATCTATCTAGCATTATTTCTATCTATCTATCAAACAATATGACTATCTTTCTGTCTTTAAATCTGTATATATATATCTATTCATCAGTCTATTTGTCTATATATTATATATATGTCTATCTATCTCTCTAATTATCTATCTATCTATTTCTCTATCTATGTATCTATTTATTTATCTATCTATCTTTATATCAATTTGTATATCTATATATCTATCAATTTGTTTATTAATCTATCTTTTAATCTAACTAAATCAATCTTTTTATACATCTGTCTATGTATCTATCAATCAATCTATCAATCTTTCTTTTTATAAAACAATCTATCTATCTATCTATCTATCTATCTTCTTTCTTTATTTCTATTTGTCTTTCTGTCTATCTATTTATTTGTCTATTGGTATATATATTTGTCAATGTTTCTACATGTCTATTAATATGTCTATTCTATATCAATCAATCTATCTATCTATCTATCTATATGTCTATCTATCTATTTGTTTATCTATTAATATATCTATCTATATGTCTATCTATCATTGTATCTATCTATATATTAATCAATTGATTTATCTATCTATATATCTATATATCTATCTATCTATCTAGATGTCAATGTATCTATCTGTCAATCAATCAATCAATCAATCTGTCTATCTATCTATCTTTCTATTATTATATTTATCTATCAATCATTCTTTCTTTCTTTATTTCAATCGGTCTATCTATTTTTCTATAAATATATATGTCTATTAATTTGTATATGAATCTGTATTTTAACCTGTCTATCAATATCTCAATCAATAATTCTATATATCTATCTATCTATCTATTTGATTATCAATCAATCTATCAATATGTCTATTTATATTTGTATGTATTTGTCTTTTTATCTATGCATCTATTTGTCTAGCTATCTGTCTATGTATTTGTCTATCTATGTATTTATCTATCTATCAATCTATCTAATTGTATTTCTATCTGTCAATCTATGTATTTATCTATATATTTATCTATCTATCTTTCTGTCTATCTTTTTATCTATTTATCTATCTATCAATCTATCTATCAATCAATTAATCAATCAACCTATCAATTTGTCTAATAAAATTTCTATAAATCTCATTAACTATCTATCTATTTGTCTATCTATATGTATATCTATCTCTTTATCATTCTAAATATATATCTATGTATTTGTCTAACTAATTATCTATTTATCTGTTTTTCTGTCTATCTATCTATCTACTTTTCTATCTCTCTCTATCTTTCTAGTTATCTATCTATATTTTTATCGATCTATCTATCTTTCTATTTATTTATCTGCCTATCTATCTATTTATCGATTTATATATATATATATATATATATATCTATCTATCTATCTATCTGTCTATCAATCTGTCTATCTATTAGTCTATCTACTTGATATCTATCTGTCAATGTATGTGTCTATCTATCATTATATCTATATGTCTATATATATGTCTCTTATTTGTTTATCTTCAATCTATCGATCCAACTATCTATCTGTCTAATAATCAATCAATCTATATATCGATTAATCAATGTATCTATCTATCTGTTTGTCTGTTTATTAATAAAACAAACTATATGTCTATCAATTTATCTATCAATATGTTTGTTAATCTATCTATCAATCTTTCTATCTATATTTCAATCTATCTATTTGTATATGAATTTATCTATCAATCTATAGATTTATAACTCTATGTATTTGTCTTTCTATCTTCCTATATTTATATGTCTATCTATCTATTTATCTATCTATCTACATAAGTATCAATTTGTATATCTATCTTTCTATCAATCTATCTTTATATCTTTCTATATGTATGTATGTCTATCTATCTATATACCTATTTGACTATCTGTTTGTTAATCTATGTGACTATCTTTCTATCTATCTGTATATCTATCTGTCTATATACCAATCTATCTATCTATTTGTCTATCTATTTAGTTTTTTGTCTATCTAATTGTGTATCTATATATTGATCCATCTATTTATCTATATATATATTTTTCAATTTATTTGTCTTTTAAATATTTCTATCTATCTATATATTTATCAGTATCTTTATATATCTATTTATTTTTATATCTATCTATCTATATATCTCTCTATCTATCTGTCTATCTATCTATCAAGCTATCTATTTGTCTATGTATCTATCTTTCTATCTATATTAAAAAATATATATATATATATATATATATATATATATCTATCTATCTTTATATCTATCGATCTATCTATCTATATTACTATCTATCTATTTGTCTATCTATCTGTCTATCTATATGTCAATCTACCTATCTTTTATCTGTCTATCTATATGTCAATCTACCTATCTTTTATCTGTCTATCTATCTTCTATCTAACTTTCAATATATAAATTTGTATATCTATCTTTCTATGTATTTGATTAATTATCTTTCTTTCTTTCTTACTTTCTATCAATCTATCTATCTATAAGTATATCAAATTGACAATCAATATTTCTATAAATAAGTATATCAATCTATCTATCATTCTTTCTATCAATCAATCTATCTATCTATAAAACTATGTATGTCTATCTATCTATCTAGTTTTCTTTCTATCTGGTTGTCTATCAATTAGTCTATTTGTATATCTATTTATCAAACTTATTGTCTGTCTATTTGTCTATCTATCTATATGTCTATCTATCTATGTATATATTTGTCTATCAATCTGTCTATCTATCTATATGTCTATCTATCTATGTATATATTTGTCTATCAATCTGTCTATCTATCTATCTATCTATCTATCTATTTATCTATCTATTTATCTATCTATATATCTATCTATCTATCTAACTATGTATTTTGTATATATATATTTCTGTCTATCTATCTATCAATTAATCTAACTATCTATCTATCTATAAATTTGTCTATTAACCTATATTTAAATATTTTTTTAATTTGTCTATCAATATTTATTTCAAACTTACTATATATGTGTCTATATATATGTCTAGCTATCTATCTTTCTATGAGTCTTTCTATTTGTCTTTCTATCTATCTATCTATTTATCTATCTATCAATCTATCAATCTATATATCATTTTTTGTGTCTGTCTATCTATCTGCCTATTTATTTGTTTGTCTGTATATCTATATGTCACTCTTTATGTTTATCTATATGTCTATCTATCTAACTATTTGTGTTTATATCTATATATTTATCTATCTATTTATTTATATATCAATATGTCTATCTATCTAAGTATGTATCTATCTATCATTCAATCTATCAATCAATCGAACTATCTTACTATCTATCAATCTATTGATCTATTTATATATCTAAATGTCTATCTATCTATCTGTCTATCTATATCTATATTTTTTAATCTATCTATCTAACTATCTCTCTAGCAATCAATCAATCAATCTATTTATCAACTAGTCTATTAATCTATATATCAATCTATATTTTAATCTATCTGTAAATATTTCTTTCATTCTTTCTATTTATCTATCAATCTATCTGTGTATCAATATATCTATCAATCTATATATATATATATATATATATATATATATATATATATGTGTGTGTGTGTGTGTGTGTGTGTGTGTGTGTGTGTGTGTGTGTAAGTTTTTTCCTTTTTATCTACATATCAATTTTTATATCTATATGTCTGTCTGTCTTTCTATCAATCTGTCTATCTATCCATCTATATGTCTAGCAAACTATATATCTATCTGTCTATCTATCTGTTAACATTTCTATCTAACTATAGGACAATCTATGTGTCCATCTATGTATATATATATATATATATCTATCTATATATTTGTCTTTATATTCCAATCGATTTACCTATCTATATGTATATCTATCTATCTATCTATATATATATATATATAATCTATCAATATATCTAACTATCTTATATATATCTATATTTATTTCTATATATCTATTTGTCTATCTAACTTTATATCTATCAATCTTTCTATCTATCATCTATATCTATTTATATCTACATATTTGTATATCCATCAGCCTAGCTATATGTCTATCTATCTGTCTATTTATCTATATATCTTTATATCTGTATATCTATGTATCTATGTATCTTTTTATCAGTTTTACTATTTATCTATATATCTGTCTATATATCTGTCAATCTATCAATCTATCTATTAGTCTATAAATCTATCTATCTATATATCAATCTATGTATCTATTTGTCCATTTATCTATCTATTTATCTATCTATATTAATTTCTATCAATCAATCAATCTTTTTTTATATCTATCTATCTTTCTTTCTTTCTATCTATCTATCTATGTGTCGATCTATTTTTCTATATGTATATCTAGCTATTGGTATTTTTGTCTATCAAATATCTATCTATCTGTCTTTCTATATATCTATCTATCTTTCTATCTATCTGTTTATCTATCTACCTATTTTCTTGTCTATCTATTTATCTATCTATTTAACTATCCATCTATCTATATATATGTCTATATTTCTCAATATCATTCTATCTATCTATCTATTTATCTATCTGTCTATCTATCTATCTAGCCATATATCTATTTGTCTATCTATCTCTTTATTAATTTTCATATCTATATGTCAATATATGTCTCACTTTATATGTGTTTCTATCAATCTATATATTTGTCTATATATCAGTGTATATATCTGTTTGTTTATATGTCTATCTATATTTCTATAAATCTGACTATCTATTTATCTATCTATCTATCAATCAATCTATATATAAATTTGTGTATCTATTTGTCCAGTTATCTATCTATCGATCAATCTATATTTATTTCTATCAATCAATCGATCTATTTTTATATCTTTCTATCTATCTATTTATCTTTTTTTCTATATGTATATCTAGCTATTAGTATTTCTGTCTATCCATATATCTGTCTATCTGTCTATTTATCTATCTATCTATTTATCTATCTACCTATTTTCTTGTCTATCTATTTATCTATCTATTTAACTATCCATCTATCTATATATATGTTTATATTTCTCAATATCTATCTATCTATATGTCTATCTATCTATTAATCTATCTATTTATCTATTCATCTATCTAGACATATATTTATTTGTCTATCTATCTCTTTATTAATTTTCATATCTATATGTCAATATATGTCTCTATTTATATGTCTATCTATCAATCTATCTATCAATATTAATATTTGTCTATGTATCATTGTATATATCTGTTTGTTTATATGTCTTTCTATATTTCTATAAATCTAACTATATATTTACTTATCTATCTATCTATATTTCTATTTCTGTATTTGTTATCTATCTATCTATATTTCTATCTTTCTGTGTATCTATCTATCTATCTATCTATTTATCTTTCTTTCTTTCTGTCTAACTATTTATCTATCTATTTGTCTATCTATCTATCTATATATCTATCTATATTTCCATCTATCTGTCTGTTTGTCTGTCTGTCTATCGATCGATCGATCTATCTATCTATCTATCATTATCTCTAACTATATGTCTTTCAATCTGTCTATCAATATATCTATCAATCTATCTATAAACATGTCTATTCAACTATCTTTCTTTCTATATATCAATTTTTTTATTTTTTCTATCGTTCAATCAATATGTCTGTCTATCTTTTTGTTTATCTGTATATCTCAATGTTAGTCTATCTATTTATCTATTTATCTTTCTATCTATCTATATATCTATTTATCTATTTGAAAGTTTGTCTATCAATTTGTCAATTTATTCATCTATCTATTTGTTTATCTATCTATCTATCTATCTGTATATCTATCTGTCTGTCTATCTAGCTATCTATCTATAAGTCTATCATTTTGTCTATATATCTATTGATCTATATATCTATCTATCTTTATATCAATCTATCTATTAGTCTATCTATCTATCTAGCTATATATATATATTTATCTGTCTATCTAAATAGTGTATCTCTCTATTTGTCAATCTGTCTATCTATCTACTTAACTATCTTTGTATCTGTCTATCTGTAAATTTATTTGTCTATATATCTATCTATCTAAACACTTGCTATTTAGCTGGGGATTGATCCCCAGCTAAATTTCCCAAGCTAAATCAATATTTTCTTGTTATGAGCTCTCTATTAATTTATCTATTAATCTTTCTATCAATTTGTCTATCAATATATCTAACATTCTTCCTATCTTTGTATCAATTTAACTGGCTATCTATCAATCTATATATAGGTCTTTCAATCAATCTTTCTATGTGTTTATGTATTTATCTGTCTATCTATATATCCTTGTATCTATCTATATGTCTATCTTTATATCTATCTATTTGTATATCTTCTTATCTATCTATCTTTCATCTGTCTATATTTTTTTCAATCTGTCTATTTGTCTATTTATTTGTATATCTTTCTATCTATCTATTTATTGTTTGTCTATAAGTCTATATATCTATCTATCTGTCTATATATCTATTTATTAATATATCAATTTATCAATTTTCCTATATGTGTATCTTTCAATAAGTCTATATATCTATCTATCTATATATCTCTATATCTCTAGTTATCTATTAGCCTATCGCTATAAGTATCTCTCTATCAATTTGTCTATATCTTTATTTGTCTATCTATCTATTTATCTATTTATCTATTAATCTATCTTTCTACATATATATATATATATATATATATATATATATATATATATATATATAATAATTATATCTATATGGCTATCAATCTGTCTATCTATCTTTCTATCTATCTGTCTATATATATGTCTATCAATAAATTAATCTATCTTTCTATTTTTATACCTATATGCCTATTTGTTTGTCTATATATTTGTCTATCTATATATCAATGTATCTGTATATATATCTTATATCTATCTCTATATCTATCTATCTACCTATCTGTGTTTGTGTGTGTCTGTCTATCTGTCTAATTATATATCTATATTTATATTATTATGTCTATCTATTTGTCTGTCTATCTTTCATTATTTTGATTTGTCTATTTGTCTATTTGTCTATCTATGTATCTATAAATCTATATTCCTATCTATCTATGAATCTATCTATGAATATATATATATATATATATACACACATATATATATATATATATATATATATATATATATATACACATATATATATATATATCTATATCTATATGTCTATATATCTATCTATCAATCTATATATTTTAGTATCGAGTTATCTATCTTTCTATCTAATTATCTATTATACTATTTATCTATCTTACTATTTGTCAATCTTTCTAACTATATATCTATCTATCTGTCTATCGATCTATCTATTTATTTGTCTAAATGTTTATCTATGTATCTATCTAAATATATGTTTATCTTTCTTTCAAACTCTCAATCTATCTATATAATTTATTATCTATCAATCTATCTATCTATTTATCTCTCTATCTATCTATCTATTAATCCGTGTATCTAACATTCTATCGATCTACCTATCTATATATCAATATATCTATCTTTCTATGTTTCTTTCTCTCTATCTATCTATCTATTTAACTATCTATTTATCTGCTTATCTATTTAATTATCTATCTATCATTCTATATATATATTTATTTGTCTATCTATTAATCTATCAATCTATCTATGTATCTATCTATCTATCTTTCTATCTATCTGTCTATTTATCTATCTAACTATTTAACTATCTATCTTTCTATCAATCTATTATCTATTATCTATTTATCTATCTATTAATCTATCTATCTATCTCTAAATCTATCTATCTGTCTTTTACTATATCTATCTTTATATATATTGAACAGACTATCTGTAAATAAGTCTATATGCCTATCTTTCTTTTTGCCTATCTGTAAATAAGTTTATATGCCTATCTATCTATTTGCTTATCCATTTATCTTGCTATGTGACTATCTGTCAATATGTCTAACAATTCCATTTGTCGATTAGCCCATAGTCTATTTATCTATGTATCTATTATCTATCGATATATCTATCTATCTATCTATGTATATATAGTATTATCTATTTGTCTTGCTTCTATTTGTCTATTCTATCTATTTATCAATTATGTCCTCTTATCTATATAGCTATCTATTTATCATAATGTTCTATGTGTCTAGTCTATCTATCTATCTTCTATTTTCCATTATCTAACTATCTATTGTTGTCTATGTGTCCTAATCTATCTATCCAATCATATCTTTCTATCTTTTCTATCCTTCCTTATCCTCCTATATATCTATAATATCTATATATAATATATATAGTATATTTTTATAGATATTATATATCTAACTATATATATCATAATATTTCTCTCTTTTTATTTGTCTATATGTCTATTTATATCTCTATCTATCTATATTCCTATAATTATGTATATTTGTTTTTTATCTTTCTCACTCTCTTTGTATTTGTCTACTTTTCTATATGACTATCAATGTATCTTTAAATATCTCTCTCTCTCT
>JAREIK010001022.1:3123162-3172613 GCA_029783825.1 Sapria himalayana
TATAAAGACAGATACTATATACATATATCGACATATTATTAGATAGATGGATAGACACAGATATATAGACATATAGATAAACAGATATTTGACATATATATATACAAAGGTTTAAAGATAGATAGATAGATAAATAGACAGGTAGATAGAAAAAAGATAGATAGATAAATATACAGTTTGATTGACAAGTAGATAGACAAATAGATAGAGACATATATAGACATATATTGAAATATATAGATTGATAGACACATAGTTAGATAGATAGTCAAAAAGATATATTGATAAAAAGAAAATACATATATATAAATAGATATATTAATACTCAAATAGATAGATAGATAGATATATATATAATATATATTGATCGAAATATTGATAGATAGATTAAAATATAGATTTATATACTGATTAATGGACATATTTATAGAAAGATTGATTGATTGATTGAAATAAAGAAATAGAGATAGATAGTTAAATATATTTATAAAAAGATAGATCGATAGATAGATAGATTGATTGATTGATAGATAGATACATTGACATCTAGATAAATATACAGATATACAGATAGAAACTGACATATAGATATACCAATAAACAAATAAAAATAGATAGACAAATAGAAAGAAATAAGATAGATATATTTATTAATAAAAAGAAAGATATATAGTTTGATAGAAAGATAGATCAAGATGGATAGTCAGATTGATAGTTAGTTTGATAGATAGATTAAAGACAAATTGACATATATATATATATATATATATTGATATAAAGATAGTTAGATAAAAAAATATATACATATAGAGAGATAGATAGATAGACAGATAGTTTGATAGATAAATCGACAAATAGATGATACATAGACAGATATATATATATATATATATATATATATATATACACACACAAATAGAAAGACAGAAAGATAGTCATATAGTTTGATAGATATATATAAATATTGTTAGAAATATTTATAGTCAGATTAATAAACATATTGATATACAGATAGATAGATAGATAGATTGATTGATTGATTGAAAGAAAGATAGAAAGAAAGATAGATAGATAAATATATATAAATATAGATGGAGAGAGAGAGAGATATAGATAGACAAATAGAGAAGTAGATTTATAGATAGATAGATATATTGATAGATATATATTTAAACATATAGAAAGATAGATACATTGACAGACAAGAAGATAGATAGATAGATAGACTAACACAACAAGAAAAATCTCATATAGCTAGGGATAGTTCTCTATCTAAATGAGCATTTTCCGTTGCCAAATATGATATAATGATGGATTCCCGATGGATCGGTTCCCTATCTAAACTGCTTCTTGCTAAAATTTAGCGATGGAAAGTGTCCCTAGCTAAATAGTTAGCTTCAAAAAAATCCTTTGCTAAAAAAGACAAATTCCCTAGCTAAATTAGCAAGATAAATGAGATTTTCCGTCGCTAAACAAAATAATGATGGATGATTCCCTAGCTAAGTGCTAGTCTATAAATTTTAGCGTCGGATATAGTCCCTAGCTAAATAAATTAGCGACCTGAAAAGCCGTCGCTAATTTTAATATTTCCCTAGCTAAATTAGATAGTGAAAATTTCCTAGCAAAATTAGCAAGGATTTTCCCTAGCTATTTTATCTTCAAAATTAATTTCTGAATTTAAATTATTTTAAAATTTTTAATTAAATAATTTAATATTTTTATAACAAATTGAATAAAAATTGAAACTATAAATAATTTATAATAAACAAAAAATAAATCATTAATATCTTATTCAATTCAAAATTTTACATAATTGAAACAAAAGAATAACAAAATTTTATTTTATCTTATTCATTAATGTATCTACCGACCATCTATAAAGTATAATATATCCATTCATTGACGTTGCTTTCTCTCCCCCTACTCCTCTGATCATCATTTTTTTACTGCGACAAAGCTGTCAGAGTCACGGCGTTTAATGTCTAGTTAAAAATTTCATCACTTACAAAATCTTTGTATTAGGTACAATGCGGTATCATATCTATCAAAAATTTAAACCACTTTGTTAAATTAAAAAAAGTTATGTTTTGGTACATATATAATCTTGCAGTATATATGTAAATATTTACTAGCATTTCACTTGTACATATATTACTATAGTATTTGTACATAAAAACAACAATATTATGTGTACATGTAAACTGAGTACAAATATACTCAGTATATATGTACATAAAGTACTATAGTATTATATGTGTGTATTTACTGACTGTATTCGTACGTATATACCTCATTTCATGATGTTGCTGTTGCTCTCACTGCTGCTCTTATCACTGTTTGCATTGCCACTGTCGCTGCCAATACCACTATTATTATCATCATTGCCGCCGCTACCCTTACTGTTGTCATTGTCGCCGATGCCACCGTTGCCACCGTTTCCATCGTTGCTGCTGACGTTGCTTGCTGCTACCACCACTGATGGTGCTACCGTTGCATGTCGTAGCTGCCACTACCACTGCTGCTACTTCTACCATCACTCCTCCTGCTGCCTCCTTTGCCGCTGCTTCTTGTGCTACCGTTGCTTCTGCTACTAACGCAACTGCCACCACTGCTTCATGTGTAGCCACTGTTGCCGCCACTACCACCACTGCCACTGCTGCTTTCGGTGAAACTACTATTGCATCCGTTGCCGCTGCCTCTGATGCTGCTTCTCTCACCACTGCTGCTGCCGCCACTCCTGCCGCTCCCGTCGTTGTTGCCGCCACTGCAGCCCCCACTATTGCCGCTGCCACCACTGCCATCACTGCCGCTTCTGCTGCCGCCACTACTGCTGCCGCTGCCACTGCTGCTGCTTCCTCTGCCGCCACTACTATCGCTGCCACTGATGTCGATGCTACTACTACATGTAAATTTCATCAAGATGGAGATGAAGATGGAAATACATATAACACTATGAATTAATACACAAGGACAAGGAACATGAAGATTCTCAATCACAAATTTGTGGGTTCATATATCATTAGTAACTATTGAAGTGAATCACATACTCATGAGTTAATGTACTACAACTACTATCATAGGTTAGTTCAGATGGTAAGGGTGAGCAACGAGATCCAGGAATACAATATATTCATGGGATCATAGGTTTGAATCTTACCTTTGAATTGAGGGAAATGTATCAGATCATAATTACCTAGGATTAGTAAAGGTGCATGCAAATTGACTCGAACATTCATGGGTCACAAAAGAAACATATTAGAGCTGACTCTGCACTACTTGATTTTGACCCCAAACCCACAGTCTGCCCGTTGAGATGCTACCACCATTTACACGAAGTTCTGCAATAGCAGCAGTACAATGCTCTCCACATGACACAGATTTTACAAACTCTGCCTCTAACTACTTCACTTTTCATGGGTGCCTTTTACCTTCTTCAGTGCCATCATCCAATTGACCAAATTCATTATTACCTAATCAAATATCTGAACATATAAGAGCCTAAATATGTGCAAAGTTATGAACGAGTACACTTGAACATAATAAGAAATATTAAGAGTGTTGTATATAGTTTGTTTTGATAATCTATTTGTATAACCAAATATTTTTGTTTTAATATTTGCATGTAAATGCAGGAAAGGAAATATTAAAAGACCAGGAATGCAGTAGTAGCACAATAACGAAGGTTCCACTATCTGGTCATGGTCGAAGATATTTTTGAAGTAGAGCCGGACCCGTCCGATGATTCAACCCACTTTGGTTAATTGAACCGAGAAAATTTTAATATAAAATGTTTTTATTTTATTTTTTCGGGTTACAATTTTCGTGATTTGGAACTATTCATCTTCTCTCTCTCTCTCTCTCTGTGCAATTTATCACGAAAATTTCTGTGCTACACATACTGTAAGACTTTTGATTTGGTTTAATCTGTAATGCATAAGTATTTTATGGTGGATGTAGCTAGTCATACTGAGCAACTAGTGAACCACATTATTTCGTGCATTTCTTTTGTTGTTTCTATTCTATTTTTTATTCTCTCACGCTTGGATTGTGGATTGAATATAAATCATTTGTTGTTTTTGTTATTCTTTCTTCTTCTGTATCTTAAAATTATAACTGTGGAAGCACAATTTCCCAACATAGAGTAATTACCATTAACCAGCAACATACAACAACAATCATTAATTATTACCCAACACCATCAATGACTAGCATTGATTGGTACTATCAACAATGACAATGCTTGATTCATCATTATTATGGCCAAAAACTAGTAAGAGTTTCGATTATAACTAGGGAGAGAAGGAGAAAAAGAAAAATAAATATATTTTTTCATTATTTTTAAAAATTAATATATATATATATATATATAGTTGGGATAACTCACATGTCATGTGCTCTTATACAATATATAAATCTAACAAGAAAGAAAATAAAAAAAAATATGCTTACACATTAAATTAAACCTCAAACACCACCACTTTAAGCTAGCATGTATATGTCACAAATTCTCAACTCAAAAAAGAGAAAAAAACCTTATTGTTTGAGCACATTCGTGAAATATCTATATTTTTTTCATTGATATGTATGTATATAATTACTTTCAAATTATCCTAGATCTTCTCCCATTAAAGTACAATCAATCTAAATATATTTTATTTAGTCATTGAATATCAAATAAGCATCAATATCAAGTTGTCTAATTATTATAATAAAGCATTATAAACATCTAAATTAGTAAACAAAACTCTTCCAAAAAAATGTTTGATCCACTGGATCTCATAACAATCAATGTCATAAATACATACTCTGTATCTACATCAAATCTAAAAATCATGATATACCATTTACTTTTCTAAGAAATAAAATTTCTATATAAAAATATAAAATTATATAATAGATATTTTCTTTTTAATCATTTTAGTTCAAATTGAATTTGTGTAAACATTTATCTGACTATATCACTCATCTCTGAATGATATCTCATGTTCTAGAACACTCTTTACAAACATGAAAATCATAAGAACTATACACATATTAGCATGTCTATGAGATTTTGAGTATTACTCTCTAATCTTTATCAGGTAGTTCAACTTTCATACAATTATACTATGTCTAATAGAATCAACTGAGAAACAAGTAAATATGATTACGTTTACACTCTGATCAAATAAGCCAATGAGCATATATTGAATCATATAAAAATCAGACAAAATATCTAAAGCAATTCTCCTCAAAAGAAGAAATTATATCTCAATACCCATGAAATATCTAAAATAACTCAAATTCTTTATTAAGAACTCAACTTATATGAACCATTTCAATTTCAATATACCCCTGATGATAATTATCTATAATCAAAATATCAACATACATTAATAACTTCACATCTTATCCTCTTGATTTATTTTGATAGAAATAAGAATAACCTAACACATATCTCATAAAATCAAAAGTAATGAATGCTAACAGGAATATATTAATCTATATCATATAAAATTATTTCAATCAATAAATAACCTTTCTAGTCTACCAATCATGTATATGCTCCATAAAATAGTGAATTCTTATGAATGATGCATAAGCATCTCTTCCTTAAAATCATTATGAATAAATATATTCATCATATTTAACTGATATACAATCTACATAAAACATATAATAATAAAAAATAATAATCTAATAGCAAACACCTTAGTCACAAAAAATGTATCCCAATAATCATTCTATTTTTTTTTATATCTCTTAGCTATCAACGTAGAATTAAGTAAATCAACCTTCAATTCAATTCCAGTCTTCAATGAAAATGCCCAATTGCATTCTATTGCAATCTTCCCTAAAAATTTTAAAATAAAATCATCAGTATAATTAGATGTCATTGCATTAAGTTCAACCAACATAATATATCAACTTTAAAGACTAATAATCTAGAAAAAAATATCAAGGATCATGTAATTATTAAGAAAGGAAAAAAAATTAAAATATATAATATCAAATTAAAAATAAGAAAATATAAGTAATACTAAGTGCCTAACAAAACATATATTTGGTTTTTTCTATAGTATAATAGGAAGGTCCAATTCACTATTTCAAATTAAATCATCTAATGTGGGCAAGACTAATATGGGAAAGGTTATTGATATATCTATCAAATACATATCTCTAGGTCGAGATCATCAAGTTTTCAAAAATTTCTCATTTTTTTCTTCAATAGGACACTCATACTATGCTCCTTATATAGCAGAAAGCATCATAATAAATCTCTAAGATAGAAGTTAAAATAGTTGTTACACTATAATGAAATAATTATATCACAATAGAACACTCATACTATGCTCCTTTTCCTACCTGAAAGAAAAGCATCACTACTCTTTTCAAAATTAATTTTGCTATTAGTATCAGACGCAAAGATAGAAGTTAAAATAATTGTTACACTGCAATGAAATAATCTTATTACCATGGAGTCCAAATAGCTCTAAGATAGAGTCATTGAAAAATGATTTATCATTAAAAGAATATTATATTCACACTCATAATAATCTTTATGGCCTCTAATAAGTAATGTATATATCTTTTCTAAGTATTACAGTACTTAACAAAAGCAGAGTTTATAGCAAAAATAGTCATCTTCTCACTATCTAAAAAATCTTAAATAAAATAAATACACTCAAAAATCTTAAGCAAAAAATATAAAGACTCATAAATATAAAAATTAATATTAGCTACAATCTAAGAATACTAAAAACAACATCCAATTAAATAAGAATTTATTTGTTGACACCAATTCTTTTTAAAAATAACTAAGAACACTCATATGTAATATAAATGCCTTAATTATCACAATTAAATATTAGTTCTTTCTTTCAGCTGTTTAATTAAGGCATAAGTGCTAGCACATGATATCTAATTAATCATTTTATCCTTTTCAAAAAAATAAATCATCTCATGTTGATGTTCCCTATTTGTCCTTTACTTTAAAGATCAAATGTGTAATATCCAAATTTACTCTACTAAGATGCATAACTAATAAAATATTTCATTTATATAACCATTACATATTATGTATTATGAAATCTAATTAGAATCACATTTGATGACTATCCACACTCTCATTATACCATTTGCATTTATTATTAAAATTTTACAAATATATTAACTTATATCCTATTATACAATTAACAAATTCTAGAGATAAATGCAAATTAAAACCCTCTAATTTTTCTTCTACTCTTACAACAACATTAAACCCTCCGCTAATAATTTATAGTTCAGACAGAGAGGACATTAGGTGGAATGTTCAAAAAATCAAAAACTACTGAAAGATATAATATTTGGTCTATATTTAAGATCATTATCCTACTCATTTTTTGTACCATAAACTAATTTTTATGGTTAGCATTAGCAACAACAACCTCAAATTTCAGTTTATGTTTTAACTTTTCTAATTCATTCAGATATTTAGGTTCACCAATGAAGACAAATGACACTAGCACATTATACATTTAAAATAAGTTTCAAATGGAACTATTGAGATGAATGAGTGGTGAAATACTTCATTTATCTAATCATTACATATTACATAGCATTATATCAAATCAAAATCACATCTTGTGACTATCCTCTCTCTAATTATACAAAGTGAATTATTTATCAAAAACATTCAAATATACTAACTCACATCCTACTACACAAGCTACAAATTCTAGAGAAGAACGTAGATTAACACCCTTCCTCACTAATTATTCTTTCATTCTTACTAATACATTAAAATCTTCACTGATATTTTATGGCCTAAACAAAGAGAACTGAGTTATAGCAACCCATAACTTGCTTTAGGATTACCTCTTGTTCTTTTCATACACCCTCATTAAATTAGTTGGAAAATAGGATGCTTAAAAAATCAAAAACCACTTAAGGAGATAATATTTGGGTCATGCTTATGACCATTATTATGATACTCATTTTTTGTCCCATAAACTAACTTTTATGGTTAGCATTAGCAACTACAATCTAAAAATTCAATTTATGTTTTAACTTTTCTAATTCATCCAAACACATAGGTTCAATAAGAGAAACAAATAACACTGACACACCATACATTTTCCATAAAGACAAATGACACTGACATTAACACATAATGTTCTTTTCATATGTCGCACATAATGTTCTAATCATCTTAATATTTTCATGTTACAATCAAACTACGTTTTTATTTTCCATGAAATTTATAATCATAAACAAAATTTCAAATCTTTTTTTTTAAATCAATAACTATATATATCTAGTACTATAGGAATGTCGGATACATATCCCGAGATATCTTTACCAATTGCTATATTCTTAATGTTATGGAAAAGTCTTATCTACTCTAATCCCAAGGAACATATATAAGTCGAGGAAAAATATGAGATGAATCTGAGAGAGAATGATAAGAGATGATAAAAAAATAATATATATCTAATATAATTATTAATAAAAATAATAAAATATCTCAAACTATCATGTATAATCATCCTACAAAACCCCTAAATATCTTACTGAATCAGATGACATATATCTCTCCTAGCATTCTCATATTGTGAATGATAAGAAATTGTAGTATATTTTTCTCATTGGTATACCTTATAATCAATAAATATTATTTACTTGATGTGATGTCACTTTTTCTTATTGATAGTAGAGGCATCGATATACCTCATGGTTCATCTCATCATTCTAACAAAACTTATATACAAAAAAATACATAACAAAAAAAGAACAACATTAGCATTGTCATGCCCCATGGTCAATAGAACAATGTCACTGTCTAAAAGCCTAAAACAATATTAAAGACTTAAGACTAATCAAAGACGAATGTGATCACTTAAAACATGAGTATTGACTCCTACTAAATGTACAACCCAAGAATTTTGAGTAAGATGGTGGGAAAAACTAATCATAAATATGTGGTGTAGTTTTATTCAACTATTATATTTAATTTTATATTATTTGATGAGATAGGCTACGCATTTATTTTTGCTTGTTAAATAAAAGATATGCATCAAAGTAATTACCAAAGACACTAATTAAAACTAGGGTCAATCTTTAAGCTATCGTTGATATTTTTGTGGAATCTTCTAATATAAAAGAATAATTAAAAATTTAAATATCCAACAATTATAAAATTATAGTGATAAAAATGACTAATTATTCAGATTCTAGTTAATCATATTTATTCAGAATCTAGTTGATCATATTTTCTAATTAACCAATTATTTATTGACAATAAAAAACTATCAATATTTTTAGATACAAGTATAAATGAACCATAAGATAATACTTGAAAGTATATGTAAACATTTTTCGATCACGTACTTTCTTAAAAAATATACTTTTCTGCTTTCATCTTATTATATTTTACTATGAAAATTAAAAAGCCAAATATATACCTTCCATTTAAATCTTTCAAGATTAAACAAAGAACTTAAATGTAAATGATCATTGCATTGAAAATATATATATGATAATTAATCATTATTGCTGATAGTCTTACCACCAATCAATCTTGAGATATATAACAAAAACTCTAATTGAGTTTTATTTTTGTTCAAGTCTTGTATTTTAGATATTTATGCATTAGTTTAAAGAAAAATGTTAGATTATCATATTAATTTTATTTAATTTCAAATATGTTTTTACATTTCAGCTTGTATTTAATATTAGTGAAATGTTTTGTATAAAAACACTCCATATATTTTTTTATATCATGTATTCACATTTTAGATTAATAAAATGTATTGGACATTTTTGTTCAATAATTTAACATGAACAAAATTTTCAACCTCCACATTGTTTTGCTAGATAACAAAAAAAATGAATCATTTGTAGAAATATTTGAATAAAGAAAAAGAAAGCAAACCCATGTAAAAAGTTACCAATCAGAAGCCACAGCTACAATATGCTCTCTGCCACATGATATATCCAACCACCGAGCATTGTCACCAGCTAGGAATTTAAAGAGCTCTGGATGAAGTGGTTTTGGTATTCACAATTGACACTCTTTTCCATTTCTTCATGTTTGCCAACTCTGATTATACCCCCATACATAAATCGCAATCATTGTTGCTGAAACTATGGGCATTGCAGGTTTGCCTAAGATATCATTGATGTCCATCATACTATTGTACCGCTGACCATCATCAGTTGAAAAGACTGTAAGATAGAAAATGATGATGGCCATAACAACATTGAGTGAATTACAAATAACAGGAAAAAATCATCTTGATTTTGATTATTTTGCAGAATCATTTAAATAATTAACTAAAAATAAACCAAATAAAATCTACCAAAAATCAAATTTTCCATAAATAGATAACTTTAATCATAATCTAAGAGGGAAAAGTCAGGATAACTAGTAAAAAAATCAGTCATCAGAACTAAATCAATCAACTATTCTTGAACTGATTACAAACTTCTACAAAATCATTTAACAATCAAAGTTTAAATGAAAACAATCGTGACATAGAATTAAGAGATTCTTTACAAAGAAAATGGAATAACAAGTTTTTCAGATGGGACAAAATAAGATCCAATGAAAATCACAGTTCATAAACAATCATATACAGATACGATATAAAAAATTGTGCAGATTGTGAAACTATGGGGTAAACATAACCCAATGAAAACTTAAATTGATAATGAAATTTATGGAACAAAATGATTTTTAACATCAAAAGAATGCTATGCTACACCTTGAGTGTAAGATTTGGTGGACTTTAATAGTAAAAATGAACCTTTTGACTTGAATACTTAAAACAAAGTTTTAGACTTAAATACTTAAAATGAACCTTTCGGCTTGAATACTAAAAATGAACCTTTCGGCTTGAATACTAAAAACGAACCTTTTGGCTTGAATACTAAAAACAAACCTTTCAACTTGAATACTCAAAATAAACAACAAAGTATGCGAACAAACTGAATTTTATAAGTAGTGACTTGGGCAGAGAAGCTTGTTCAATCAAAGAAATTGGTAACTAAAGATTCATCCTTGAAATGGTCATTCACATCCAATGATATGAAATCGATTTAGAAGATGATCAAGTGAACTATGCTGTTACGAGATGAGTCATTAATAAGTTTGTGTTATTTTAAAGATTCACCAATGTTATTATTTTAAGGTGGAATTATATTTTGGGGTATCCCCTGGAATATTAAAAAAATTTAAACTGATCTTTTAATATAAAAAAAAGACACCAAACATAAAAACAAAAAATAAAGTCACTTGAATTCATAGTCATAAACTACCCTCACCCCTCACCACTACCCCTCGCCCTTGCCCCTTGCCCTTGCCCCTCTTCCTAGCCCCTCACCTCTCTCCAAGAGCTCCACGATGGAGCTCAACAGAGCTCTACCATGGATCTCGGTGGATTCATAGAGAGGGGCGAGGGAAGAGGGGCGAGGGAAGAGGGGCGAGGGGAGAGAGGCGAGGGGATAGAGGGGAGGGAAGAGGGGCGAGGGAAGAGGGGCGAGGAGAGAGAGGCGAGGGGATAGGGGCGAGGGAAGAGGGGTGATGGGTGAGGGGCAAGGGGTGACAGATGAGGGGCAAGGGTGAGGACGAGGAGAAAATGGTAAACAGTGAGGGGCAAGAGAAAGGACAAGGGTGAGGGGTAGGGGATAGGATAAGGGTGAGGGGCAGGGGAGTGAATGAGGGTGAGGGGCATGAGAGAGGGGCAAGGGTAGTTTAGGATTTATGAATTCGAGTGCAATGGTTTCGAATTTATTTATAGTTCGGTGCTTTTTTTTCAAATGTTAAAATATTAGTTTCATATTATAAAATATTTCTGGGGGCTTACTCCGAAACATAAATCCGTCGCTAAATCAAGAATTTTATTATCAATGGAAAATATGTCGCTAAATCATGGATTTTATTAGCAACGGAAAATCCGTCTCTAAATCCGTCGCTAAATCAAGGATTTTATTAGCAAGGGAGAATTCATCGCTAAATCCATCGATAAATCAAGGATTTTATTAGCAAGGGAAAATCCATCGCTAAATCATAGATTTTATTAGCAAGGAAAAAATTGTCGCTAAATCTATCACTAAATCATGGATTTTATTAGCAAGAGAAAATTCGTCGCTAAATCCGTCGCTAAATCATGAATCTTATTAGCAAGAGAATATCTGTCGTGAAATCCATTACTAAATCAAGAATTTTATTAGCAAGAGAAATTCCATCTCTAAATCCGTCGCTAAATCAAGGATTTTATTAGCATGGGATATTTCGTCACTAAATTCGTCGCTAAATCAAACATTTTATTAGCAATAAATATCCCATCGCTAAATTTATCATGAAAAATCTCAGCTTTTCTAGAGTGGAATTTACAAAAATTTTCCATCGCTAATTCATCGCTATATCCCCCACTTTTCTTTAGCGAAATTTTCAAATAATTTTCCCTCACTAATCCAACATTAATCCGTTGCTATTTTTTTTCATAAAAAATTTATCAATCCATTGTTATTCCCTAACTAATCCCTTGCAATTTAGTTAGGGTTTGATCCCTAGCAAAAATTCCCTAGCTAAATTGATATTTTCTTGTAGTGTTATAGACTGATTGATTGATTGACAGATAAATAGATTCATAAATAGATATACATATAGATAGATAAATAGATACAAAGATATATCGGTAAATATATAGATAGATACATAGATAAACACATTGACAGAAAGATAGACAGCCAAGAAGATTGACCAATAGATATACAGATATACAAATTGGTAGGCAGACAAATTTAGAGAAAAAAAAGATAGATAGGTAGATAGATAGATATATACATAAATAGATTGATAGACAGATTGATTGATAAACGGTTTGATAGACTAATAGATAGATAGATTTATAGAATGAAAGATAGATTGATTTATTAATAGATAGACAGATAGATAGAGAGATTGATTGATTGATTGACATAAAGATACACGATTAGATAGATAGAAAGATAAATAGAAAAATAAATAGATAGATAGATATACATGTAGATAGACCGAAAGATTTACAAATAGAATATATAAATTTTATTAGATATATAGAGAGACAAATTAATATACATATAGATAGAAAGATAGACAAATAGATAAATAGATTGATTGATATATAGATAGATAGATAAACACAAAAATAGACTTATAAACTGATAGATATATCGACATAAAGATAAAAAATAGATAGATAGTTATATAGATAGATAGACAGATATAATAGATAGATAGATAAATTAACAAATAGATATATATATATATATAAATTGATAGATATATTGACAAATAGATATGCAATTAGATAGATAGATTAATAGATAGAGAAATAGATAGATAGATAGATATGTAGATAGTAAGATAGATAGACAAATAGATAGATATATATATATATATATATATATAAACAAATAGATATATAGATAAATAAAAAGATAGATAGATAAATAGATAGATAGAAATCAGATAGATAAATATAAAAATATATCGATAGATAGATAGAGAGATAGACAAATATATAGGGAGATAGAAAGAAAAATACATAGATGTATAAATAGATTGATTGATAGATTGATTGATAAACAAATTACTAGACATATATATATAAAGATAGATAGAAAGATACATAGACAGGTTGAAAGATAGATGTATAGACATATTGATAGACTGATTGAAAGAGAGATAATGTTTGATAGACAAAAAGATAGATAGATAGATTGATAGGCAGATAGATTGAGATATTATTTGAAAGATAGATAGATGGATTGATAGACAGATAGATAGTCAACTAGATAGACATATATATAGAGAGAATTATAGATAGAGAAATAAATATATAAATAGAAAGATAGATAGATAGATAGATACATAGATAAATATACAGACAGATATATAGATAGATAGATAGACTGATAAATAAATATATATATATATATATATATATATATATATATATATATATATATATATATACAAATAGATACTCAAATATATAGATAGAATGATAAATTGATAGATAAATAGACAGATAGAAAGAAAGATAGATAAATATATAGATAGAAAGATAAATTGACAAATAGATAAATATAAATTTAGATAAATATATAAACATATTAATATACATATAGATAGATAGATAAACAAACAAATTATTAGACTGATAGATAGACAGATGGATAGATATATAGAAATACAAATATATTGGCAAATAGATAGAAAAATAGATAGATCAATAGTAAGATAGAAATAATAGATAAATAGATTGATAAATAGAAATATAAATAGATAGATAGATAAATTGACTTAACGATAGGTAATTAGATAGATAGATTGATTGATAGATTGATAGATAGAGAAATAGATAGATAGATATGTTGATAGAAAGATAGACAAATATATAGATAAATAGATAGATAGATACACAAATAAATAGAGATATATATATATATATATATATATATATAGGCAGATAAAGAGATAGACAAATAGATACATACATACATATATATATATATATATATATATATATATATATATATATATATATATATATATATATAAAGATAGATAGATAGACAGATAGATATATAAATAGACAGAAAGAAAGAGAGAGGGAAAGAGAGAGAGATAGACAAACAAACAGATAGATAGATAACTAGACAGATAGATCAATAGATAGATAGATATATAGATAGGTAGATAAATAGATAGACAAATAGATAGATAGATAAATAGATAGATAAATATTAATATAGATAGATAGATAGATGATAATAAAGATAGATATACTAGTAGATAGACAAATAGATAGACTGATAAATAGATAGATAGAAATTTAAATTAATAGAGAAATAGATAGAAAGATAGATAGACACATAGATTGATAATTTGATAGATAAATAGATACATAGATTTTTAGAAAAATTGATAGACAAATTGATAAGCAGATTGATAGATTGATAGACAGATTGATTGACAAATTGATAAGTAGATTGATAAATAAATTGACATACAAATTAATAAAAATATAAATAAAAAGATTGATAGAAAGATAGATAAATAGGTAGATATATAGATAGACTGATATATATTAAAATAGATAAATAGAAAGTTAAATTATTAGACAATTAGATAGAATATTTATTCGATAGATATAATGAGAAACAGATAGACACACACACACACACACACACACACACACACACACACACACACACACACACACATATATATATATATATATATATATATATATATATATATATAAACAGATAGATAGAATGATTGATAGACAAATAGATAGACAAATAAAAAGAAAGATAGATAGATAAATAAACAAATTGATAGAGAGATTTATAGAAAGATAGATAGAAAGATTCATAGACCGACTGATAGAAATAATGATTGATAGATAGATAGGTTAAATAATAGATAGATTGATAGACAAATTGATAAAAAGATAGATATATAGAAAGATAGGTAAAGAGATAGATAGATAGATAGATAGAGAGATAAATAGGAAGATAGATCAAGAGATTATTAGTTAGATAGATCGCAAATAGATAGATAATAGAGATACATATAGATTGATTGATTGATCAATTGATAGTTAAACAAATAAAAAGATAGATAAATAGACAAATAGATAGATAGAGAGATAAATTGATATATAGATAGATAGATAGATAGAAATATGGACAGATATACAGATAGATAGATAGATAGATAGAAATATGGACAAATATATAGATAGATAGAAATATTGTTAAATAGAAAGATAGATTGATTGAAAAATAAATAAACAGAAAGATAGATAGATAGATAAATATATAGATATATAGATATATAGAATTATAGAAAGATACACAGATAGATATATAGACATATAGATAGATAGATAGATAGATAGACAAATTGATTGATAGATTGATTGATTGATAGAATGATATATTGACAAATATATAGATACATAGATAGAAAGTTTGATTGATTGATTAATAGATTTATTGATAGATAGAATGATAGATAAATAGATAGATAATTGATACAGAATGATATATAGATAGACCTGCAGATAAATAGATAGATAGATATATAGAAAAATTGATAGATAGATAGAAAGATCGATAGATAGACAAATAGATAGAAAAATAGATAGATAGATAGATAGATAGTCAGATAGATAGATAGATAGACAGACAGATAGATAGATAGATAGTAGATTAATAGATAGGAAGTCCAATAGATAGACAAATAAATAGATAGATAAATAAACAAATAAATTGATAGATAGATAAATAGATAAAAATATAAATAGATAGATAGAGTGAAAAATTAGACAGAAGGATTAACTAATAAATAGAAATATCGATAGATAGAGAAATATATATACAATACATCAACAGAGATATAGACAGATAGACGGATAGATATACAGATAGATGCACAGATAGATAGATATATAGATAGATAGATGGATAGACTGATTGAATGACAGAAAGATTGACATATATAAATAAAGATCCATAGACATATAGATAGACAGATAGATAGACACATAGATATAAAGATAGACAGACATATAGATAGATATAGAGATAGATAGACAGATAGATAAATAGGTAGACAGATTGATTGACAGATTTATAGAAAGAAAGAAAGATATATAAATAGATAGATAGGCAAATAGATGGACAAAGTGAAATACAAATACATTGATAGTTAAATAGATAGATAGATTTATTGATATATAGATAGACAAATTGATAGAATGATTAATAGATAGATTGATATATAGATTGATACACAATTGGATATACAGATTGATAGATAGTTTGTTAGAAGATTTCGAGATTGATAGCTAATTGATTGATAGATAAATAGATAGATTTATAGATAGATAAAAAGATATATTAACATATTATTAGAATGATATATAGATAGGTAGATAGATAGAGAGATAGATAGACATATATATAGACAAATAGATAGATAGATAGATAGATAGACAAATAGATAGAAAGATAGGTTGACAAATAGATAAATAGATAGATAGATAAATAGACTGATAGGTTGAAAGAAAGTAAGATAGATAACTAGTAGAAAGATAGACACGTAGATACATGGATAGATAGACACATATATAGATATATATATATATATATATATATATATATATATATATATATATATATATATATATGTCAACACATATAATGAGAGAAAGAAAGATAGAATGATGGATAAAAAGATATATAGACTGATATACATTTTGATAGATATATACATAGATAGATAGATAAATAATTATATAGACAGAAACATAGACAAATATATAGAGTAATAGATAGATAGATAGACAGATAGATAGATAGATAGTAGATTAATAGATAGAAAATCCAATAGATAGACATATACATAGATAGATAGATAAACAAATAAATTGATAGATAGATAAATAGATAGAAATATAGATAGATAGATAGATAGATAGAGTGAAAGATAGATAGAAGGATTAACTAATAAATGGAAATATAGATAGATAGAGAAATAAATATACAATACATCAAGAGAGATATAGACAGATAGACAGATAGATGGACAGATAGATAGATATATAGATAGATAAATAGATAGATAGATAAATAGATAGATAGACTGATAGATAGACAGAAAGATTGACAAATATAAATAAAGATATATAGATATATAGATAGACAGATAGATAGACACATAGATATAGAGATAGATAGACAGATAGATAGACATAGAGATAGATAGACATATAGATAGATAAATAGCTAGACAGATTGATAGACAGATAGATAGATAGATAGGCAAATAGATAAACAAAGTGAAATACAAATTCATTGATAGTTAAATAGATAGATTGATTGTTAGATTGATATTTAGATAGATAGATAAATAGATAGACAAATTGATAGAATTATAAATAGACAGATTGATATAAAGATTGATACACAATTGGATATATAGATTGATAGATAGTTTGTTAGATGATTACGAGATAGATAGCTAATTGATTGATAGATAAATAGATAGATTTATAGATAGATAAAAAGATATATTGACATATTATTAGAATGATATATAGATAGGTAGATAGATAGAGAGATAGATAGACATATATATAGACAAATAGATAGACATATAGATAGACAAATAGATAGAAAGATAGGTTGACAAATAAATAGATAGATAAATAGACTAATAGATAGATAGAAAGAAATTTAGATAAATAGTAGAAAGATATACAAGTAGATACATAGATAGATAGACACATATATAGATATATATATATATATAGGTCAACACATATAATGATAGAAAGAAAGATATAATGATGGATAAAAAGATATATATAGACTGATATACATATTGATAGATAGATAAATAGATAGATAGATAAACAAGTATATAGACAGAAACATAGAAAAATAGATAGAGAAATAGACAAAGAATATATATATATATATATATATATATATATATATATATAGACAAATAGATACACCGACAGATTGATAGAGATGCAGACAAAAAGACAGACAAAAATATAGACGGATTGACAGATAGACAAACAGACCGATAGATAGATAGATAGATATGCAAGAAATCAAGTAGTGAGGTAGGAAGACAAATAGGCAGATAGATAAATAAACAAATAGACATATATATAGTCTGAAAAATTTACAATAGATACACAAATAGACAGATAGATAGAAATATAAAATAATAGTTAGATTGAAAGAAACCTAGATATATATATTGATAAACTGATAGAAAGATAGATAAATAAATAGACATATAGATAAATAGATTGTTAGATAAATAAATATAAAAATAGATAGACCAATAGACCAATAGATAGAAAGATAAATAGATATATAGATAGATTGAAAGATAGACATATAGAATGATCGATTAATAGATTCATAGACAGATTGATATACAAATTATTAGATAGATTGATAGATAAATAGATAGATTAATTGAAAGAAAAATAGATTGATATATAGATAGATATATAGACAAATAGATAAACAAATAGATCGTCAGATTATTAGGCATATAGATAAATATATTATTAGATAGATAGATTATTAAATGAATAGATAAATAGATAGACATGGATAGATAGATAGATTGACTAAAATATAAACATATAGATAGATAGATAGAAAAGACTAATAAATATATAAATAGATATACCGACATATTGATAGAAAGAATGATAGACATATCAAAAGATAAATTGATATAAAGATAGATAGATTGATTGATTGACTGATAGATAGATAGATAGATTATTAGATTGATAGAAAGATAGATATCTTAATAGATAGATAGATAGACATATAGATAGACAAACAGAAATCCAAATAGATAGATAGATAGAAAGATATATAGTTAGATAGACAAATATATATACATTGATAGAAATATAGAAATATAGTCATATATATATATATATAGATAGATAGATAGGTAGGTAGATAGATAGAAAAATAGATATATAGACATAAATATAGATAGATAGAAAGATATATAGTTCAAAAGTTAGTTAGATATATCAATAGATAGATAGATAGAATGTCATATAAATAGACTGATAGATATACATATTTATAGACAGATAGATAGATAAGATAGATGGATAGGAAAATATATAGATAGAAAGAAATACATAAAGATATTTAGAGATATATATATATATATATATATAGTTAGTTAGATACATAAATAGATTGATAAACATATATATAGATAGATTGTAAGATAGATTTGTATATATACAAATAGATAGACAGATAAATAGATTGATAGATATATACATAGATAGATAGACTAATTGATTAATAGGTAGAATATTTGACAGAAATATAGATAGATAGATAGATAGACAAATAGATAGACTAATATATAGAAAGATAGATAGATAGATAGATTGTTAGACATATAGATAGATATATTTATTAATAGATAGATAGAAAAATAAAATAAACAAGTAGATAGATAGATCAATAGATAGACACATAGATAGATAGATTTATAAATAGACAAATAGTCAGATAGTTAGATAGATATATAGAAATAAAGATAGAAAGATTTATAGAAAGACAAATAAAAATATAGACAAATATATTGATAGATAGATATACAAATAGATAGATAGATAGATTTATAGATTAATACATAAATAGATGGATAGGCACATAAATAAATAGAAAGATAGACAGATTGATATTTAGATAGATAGATAGACAGATATATAGATATATAGATACGTAAATAGATAGATAGATAGATAGGCATATAAGAAAAAAAATAGATAGACATATCGGTAGATTGAAAGGCATATAGATAGATAGAGAGAGAGATATATTGATAGATAGATAGATAGATAGAAAAGCACATACATAGACACATATATAGACAGATAATCATAGATAGATAAACATATTTAAAGATAGATAGATAGATAGATTGATTGATTGACAAATAGATAGATAGACATATAGATAGATAGATAGCGAGACAGATAGATCGGTAGGTTGATTGATAGAAAGACTAACATATAGATAGATAGATAGACAAATAGATAAAAAGATAGATAGATAGATAAATAGATAGATAGATAAATAGATAAATTGGATACATACATAGATAGATTGATGCACAAATACATCGATAGATTGATAGATAGAAAGTTAGAAAAATAGATAGATAGATAGATAGATAGAATGTTAGATAGATTTCTATATTGATTGATAAACACATTGATTGATAAATTGAGAGACTTATAAATAGAATGATTGATAGATAGATCGATAGATAGATAAATAGATAGATAGATTAACATATAGATATATAGATAAATAGATAGAGAAATAGATTGATATATCGATAGATAGAGAGATTAATTGATTGATTGATAGTTAGATAGATAGACAAAGAGATAGATACATATATAGATAGACAAATAAATAGACAGATAGATACACAGATAAATAAACCGATAGATTGGCCTATAGATTAATAGATATATAGAAAGATAGATATATTGATAGATAAATAGAACGCCACATGGTTACCCACATAGATAGACACATATATAAGCACATAGATAGACATATTTAAAGAAAGAAAGATAGATAGATAGACCCATAGATAGATAGATAGATAAATAGATAGACATATAAATAGATACATATATAGATAAATAGATATATATAGATAGATATAGATAGATTGATAGAAAGATAGACAGATAGATAGACAGATAGATATATAGATATATAGATAAATGGACAGATAGATAGATAGATAGATAAGTAAATAGATTGTTAGATAGACAAGTAGACAGATAGATAGATAGACAGACAGTTAGACAAATTGATAGATTGATTAATTGATATATAGATAGATAGAAAGAAAGATAGATAGATAGACTAAAAGTATGATAGATAGATAGATAGATAGACAGATACATATAAAGACATATAAATATATAGAATGATATATATAGAAATTTAGAAAGATAGATAGTTAGCTACACAAATAGATATATATTTTGATAGATAGATTGATAGACAAATAGATAGATAGATAGATAGACACTACAAAAATTATCTGTTTAGCTACACAAATTTATCTAGAAAAATAATCCCAAGCTAATTTGTGAGGAATTAGCTAGTGTATAACAAGAGATGTTTGATTTTAAATTAAATGAAAAATTAGCGATAGATTTGTGACTGATTTGAGAAGGATATTTTTGATGGAAACTTGTCCCTTGCTAATATTGTCGTAAATTTTGGCACGAAGATTGGCACCAAATTAAGCAACGACTTTAAAGGTGGATTTTTTCTAGCAGATTAGCTTTAGAAAAAATCCCTCACTAAATAGTTATCTATAAATTTTTTTTATAATTATATATTAATAGTAAGCGATTAGTCCTTAAATTATAATTATCACAAAATATATCCATTTAGCTAGGCATTCTTCCCTAGCTATTTAGCTTGGGATTAATTTGTGTCTTTAATCTATACTGAATTATTTTCTTTACATATTATTTATTTTAATATTTTTTATAATTTTATATATGAAAGGTATGTCATGGTCTTTGGATAAGGAATCTTTGAAAGACACCTTCTCCTTATATAATTATTAAAATAGGATATTATAATTTAATAATTAAAAAATATCTAAATACGAATAAAAATCTATATTAATAAAGACTATGATAAATATTTTTATTTTTAGAAAATTTTAAATTATAATACAAAACATTATTATATTATTTAATTATGATATATAAATATACTTATTACTATATACATTAAATAATTAATTCTATACTTATAAATATTTTTTAAAATATTTGCAGTAATAAATGACATACATAAACATTTGTATTAATAAAAACCTAAAATAATTATTTGTATGATAAAAAATTTTACAAAAAATGTGACTTATTGAATAAAAAAATAAATATTTATATTAATAAAACTTAATAGAATTATTTTTATGAATATATAAATCTTTAAAAAAATATTTTCAAAAAATTTGAATTATTTGAATTTTAAAAAAAAATCATATTTTTCAAAAATTTTAAATAAAATAAATTGATATTTAAGTATAAATGAATAGATGTTTTAATTACATCTTAGAGGTGTCAAAAGGGCTGGGTCGGGCCTTCCCATTTTTTTATGGCCCCTCTAGGCTAGCTTGATGTTCCTGTCATGGCATGCCTGTCACGGTGGTCCGTGCCAAACACTACTTGTGGCTTGGAATCTGCCCAAGTTCGAATGGTTTAGACCGGGTTGGTCGGGTTGGACGGGTCGACTTGACTTGGGGCGGGTCATTTTTAAAAAAAATTAAGGTTTCAAGGGGCATGTCGCCACATCACCATCGCCCATTGGGTATGTCTAGCCGTTGCCCATTGTGCGTCACCGCATCATCCCCCCTGCCATGCCCAAGTTCCAAGCACCCATGCCATGCTTGGCATGACACATGAGCCAAAATCCCAAGGCATGGCACGACATGATTCATGCAGAGGGTCAACCCAGCAAGGGCCCGAGCATGACATTTCAGCATGCCATGTCGAGCCAGGCATGACTGAATTGCGTCAGACTTTGGGTCATGCCCTGGCCACCTAGCCCATTTGACACCTATATTATATCCAAAAACTTTTGATGATTTATAAAAAAAATTTTTAGAGGTGCTTACTAAAAGAATACTTCAAATGTTTTTTATGGTTTCAAAAGAGTTTTTAAAAATATTAATAATGATATTTTTTTGTCCTAAATACACTTAAAATTATTTTTAGCCCTATAAACACTTTTGAAGAGCACTACCAATCTAACCCTACATTGATTTGAATTCAAGTTTTATTTTTTGCACTATTGAAATTTATAAGAGTTAAACCTTTGAGTATAATATTTAATATTAGCTTTTTATATTCCGTTCTTATTAAAATAATAAATATATCTTTTTTATAATCTTCTCACTTTATGTTATTTTAGAATTTTTATTAATTCTAAATTATATCAAATAATATGAATTTTTATGCCTAAAAATTTATTTCATATTTTATTCATAAAAATATATTAAATTCTTAAAAATGTATAACCATATATATGTGTGTGTGTGTGTGTGTGTGCGTGTTTATTTATGAAATACTTTTTTATAATTTCATAATATTTTTTTATTTATAAAATAATATTATAGATTTATCAATAAATTATTAAAAATATGAAATATTATAAATTTTGTAGGGTTATATATTTATACAATTTAATTAAGGTTATATGAAATAATATGTTTTTTTTTAATAAAATAATATGAAAATTTAGCAACAACTTTAGAGACGGATTTTACCTTGGTAATTCGTAGCTAAATTTAATTTTTTTTACAAACCCAATTATGAAGAGTTACTATTGTTGTGATTTCAAAAATTTGATGTCATTTCAGAAATTCAATGTGATTTTAGTAAAACACAACATACAGTGTAGAATAGTCAAGACCTAAACAAGAACACTAGCATCCCATCCTTGGCTGCAGGAATATATAGCTTTTCCATATCATCTCCAACATTCACTTCTCCACTCATGCATCTGTATATCAGACACTTTATTTATATCATGAATCCATGATTAATCGCCCATGTTTTTTCATCCAAATGGAACCCTCTTCATAAACTCTATAACTTCATTTCGTTGAACCATCTTCACTTTGGTAAGCATGAACACCGACTTATAGGAGCACCACAAACAAGGTCTCGTGTAAAATATTGATGATGAAGAAGGTATTGTTCTTCTTTTTTTTAATCAATTTTTAGTGTTTTAATGCAAAAATTGTTCCATTCCATATCATATAATGTTATTTATTATTCCAGTCTCACACATGTTCATATTTTTATCAGCATACCTATCTCAAGTATCATTCTTCGATCCATTTCACTTGAATTAATCAAGTTGTAGAGCATGCCAGGATATCTTACTGTTGTATCAATCTATAAAATATTGATATTTCTGAGCATAGACACATTATTATCATTGGATGTACCTATATTAGGTTACTTTTATTATCAAGCTCTAGACATCTTTAGGTTATTCCATTTATTTTAATTCATGTATGTACTAGCTCAAGCAATTTGATTTCATCCAAAGGTTCTTGAAGTTTGGATTTATGCTGTAACTTGGGAATTTAATCATAACTTAAATGCTACAACTGCTAGGGTTCTTATGCACAACGGTTTAAGAATCTGCTCACATTCAGATCTATGGGTTGAGTATATTTGAATGGAACTTACATACCTCAACAAGCTGATGGGAAGGAATCAATATATTGGATTAACTTTATATTATCATTATTATTTTTGATATTGTGTTCTCCTAGACATATTTACATCACTATGATGAGATTTAGTCTCGATGTTTTATTGAGGGTAAAACTCAGTTGAACCAGAAATATGGTAGTGTAAAATATTGTAAGATTTATTTTGGGTAAGTATTATATTCATATTCTTTGTTACTTTGTTGCTATTTGTTACTTTGATAGGTGGTGGGGGACCAATAATGGGTGACTTTTGGACTCTGAGAGGCTTAATTAAGAACATGAAATGTTGTTGCTATTTGGAAAACAATGTATTTACATTTCAATGTGTTCCAAAGATTTTTATTTATCATCAACTCATCTATTTCTTTCATTTTTTGATGATACATTACTTTTTCGATGGGGCATTGCCATATAAATTTTGAAAAGAAATTATCAAGGAGCTAATATGCTTCTTAAATCAATGAGTTTTTGGCACATAATTCCATTTCTAAAAAATTATTGGCAATGGATGCTGGATGTTAGAGAGAACCATTCATGATGATTTTCTTCACTAACAGACTAACTTATGAAAAAATGATTCATTTGTGGCTTCATACTAACATTGAGGGACCCATGGTTCTGGCTATGCTCAAAACCTCAATATTCAAATTCAGAATATAAATGGTTTATATGTGGATTCCATGGGTGTGTTTCATATGGAACTTCATAAATAATATTTGAAAATAAAACAAACATATCATGAATGCACAAAAGGTGTTGACATATATCTTAAAAACATAATAAATTATAAAAATTTTGGTCTGTGGGGACATGCTGCAGATTTTTTGGGACCTTTGCAGAAATTTATAAGTTTAAAAAGGATATGGGACATTCTTCTATGTATGTCTTTTAAATTCTGAAATCACCCAATGTTTCAAGATATCTTTTGGGATTTAAATGATCTAATTTTATATGTAACTTTTGAAACACATATGCAAACTTTAATCTTTATGAGATTTAAATGATCCAATATTTAAGAAACTAACAATATTTCTCCATTATTATATAATTTATCATTTTTTTATAATTATTTAATGTTTTATATGAGTGCTTTTAAGTATGTAAGTTATCATAATCATTTTCATATTTTTATATAGAGGATTACAAAACATATTTGTAGTGAGAAATATGTGTGTATATTGTAAGCTATATTTTTTTATGTGTATATATTCTTTATGACTTAAATGTATGATTATATAAATTCTAATATATTTGATTTTATAAGAATTTTAAAGTTAAAAGTATCTAAGCGAGAATAATACTAAGATGTGTGATCTCTACTAAAATTCACTAAATTATCGACCAATTATTTTGTCAGTAATTAGCTGTTTTTTGGTCAATAAACCTATTACTGACGATTTACCGACCTAGTTTCATAATCATTATGCTGAGACATATTTGGTTTTCATGGTGAGATGTCGGGTACTAGGGTTGAGCTATCTATTGCTGCTAGTCCTGATGTGGTTGCTGCAGGTACTATACTAGGTAATGGAGTAGATGTTGTAGCTAGAGCATTATGCCAAATAATCCATGGTAGATCATCAGGGTTGAATTGCAGTCCTCCATCCTGAAACTTTTTTGTAAGCCAGACAAAATGCAGACGCAAATCATCCCTATCATCCTCATAGTCAATCATGCATCGCTCGATATCTGCCAACTAATACTGTATATCATTTCGCATCACGTCTTGAAATTTCTCCATCATCAAGAACAAATTCGAATCTAGTCCAGAAAATGTAGCTTCATTATCTAGTCGCCAATGTGAGTAGAATGATGATGTCAATGAATCGATGCCAAAGACGGACATCTTTTCCTTTCCATCAATAGCCACATACCAAATCTGATTCGTATCAACTGGTGGAGCTGATGAATGAGAACTACCTATTGCACCATCAGATGAACCTGAAGTAGACTGGAATACACTTGAGTCATAGCTGCTAACATTTCCTCATATCTCGCCTAATAAACATGTATGATATGTATTTAAATTTATATTCAAAAAAAAGAAAAGATAATTTTTAATGAAATTTACATTTACTGTACGAGATCTCTTATCAACAAAAGTCTGATCATCATGAGCTTTCGTGTGCGTGTATTTGAATAAGTAAAGAGCACTGGACTTCTTAACCTCATTGCATGTCTTTTATTACACATAATACATAAGTTAATTCTATTGAAAAAAAATTTTTATGACAAATGAAAATTAGGCATAATTGAACATAATTCATAAAGTAATAAACATAAAAAATTTAAATTAGAAATAATATCAATACTCATTCATGCTCATGCATAGAGCGAGATCCACAAGTGTGTGTTGACATGCCACTACCCTCCCTAGTCAGCTATGAGCGATGATTTATGCTATTTATCAAACCTTTTCCTATTATCAAGATCTTTTCATCTTCTCCGCCACTCCTTGAAAACATGATGTGGGACACTCAAATCTTGTTCTTTCTTCTTCAACCATTTATTTTTGACCTCATACATGGTGTCTTTATACTGACTGGCAGCATATTTGTAGAACATTCTTTTGATCGCCTCCTTTGGCTGTGTCCACCTATAAACTTTTTGCAATTATAATTAAAACATTTTTAATCAATGAACAAAAGAATAAATAAAATATGTAAAAAATGTTAGGTAGTAATATGTACCTTAAATTATTTCCAAATTTTTAATTGGTCTCTATGTGTCAGTGACTTTCAATTATGTCCATAAGGTTTAAATGACTTCCTAAAAATTGTCATCAAAACTCTAGAAATGGAACCAGACACTCTAACTTTGTTCTTTAACCTACAATTTAATAGCTAGTTAGAAATAAATTAAGAAATTAATAAATAATTAGTTAAGTTTTATATCTTAAGGATTATCAATTTTCGGATCAAACTAAGCAATAGGAAGAGTCTCGTCTGTAGGGTGCTCTAAGGAAGACTCTCACATATCTCCATCCTCTCCCTCCTCTCCCTCCCACTTCTCTTGATCATTCATCAAAATCTCAGGACCATTATGTGGATCAGTCTACTTATGCTAATGCTACAGTACATTCAAAACTTTCTCTGTCTATTGTGGCTTCTTATCCACCCATGACCTTCTACCAAGTTCAAGCATACATGATGCCTTGCTACCTATACTAGAACTGGTATGACCTTGCAACATTCTGCCTCTACCTAGTCCACGTGCCATATCTATTAAAAATAATAAACAACATATTATTGATTAGTAAGCTTCAAGTAAAATACTTAAGGCAATTAAGATAAACAAAAATAATTAATGATTAAAATAACAAAAAACTTACTATCTACTCATTCTCATCAGAATCATCCAAATCTAGTTCATCTCTCTCTTCAAATGTAGTTACATTTTCAAACTTCTCTTCATCACTAATTTCTTCCTCATTATCAATTAAATATTCATCAACATATAAATTCTCACTTATATCCATCTCAACAGATATGACTAAAAGGACATCTTCATCCCCGACCACTGCTTCGATTATAACATCTTTGTAATCATTTTGAAAAGCTGGTTCTATGACATAAGTTCTTGGTGATGCGGAGATGTCAATTTGAACCCTTGCTTTTATTTTGCACACAGCTTTCCAATCATTTCTAGGATGGGTTTGACCTAGATATTCACAATAATAAACCTGTGATGCTTGTACTACTAATACAAAATGTTCATACATATTGAATCATTTTGTAATATTAACATCAACAAGTTAATATCTAGGATGGACAACACTACTAACAAGTGGTGTTGGATTGAATCATTCACATTTGAATAATACAGTTAATTTAACCGGGAGTGCTTCAAATTCTAACTCGATCACTTTAACCAGGGTCCCGTAATAGTCATATTCAATTTTATTATATACAGATCCTTTAATGCATACTTCCATATTGTTTATTGCCTGTAACTACTATACAATTTAGTGTGAAACTTAAAACCATTCATATAGTAACCATTATAAGTTCTAACCTCTCTTAGAGGACCTCGTGCTATACTTCGAAAATAATGATTGGAAATTTTATTTTCAGGATTATGAACCTACAATCGAAAATCAAAGGATTGTTGAGATTACAATTATAAATTTTTATTAGAACACTATAATTATTTTGTGATTTTCATTTTAAGTAAACATCCGTATTTTTTCAAACAATGATGGAAATTCTTGCTTCGTCATGACATTGATAGCTTATTCATTCATGGTTGGAAACTATTTATATTTATCTGTAACAAATTGACAAAAAAAAGAATTTAGAAATAATGGATAGATTGATAGGAAATAATAAATTAAAATGGTAAATAGATCTCATTTGACTTTTAGGTAATACTTACTTTATGAATGATTGAACCACTGAAAAATTCATTAGGACATATAGAAGTGCTGTAGTATATTCATTGTCTGCTAGATACCATTTTCCTTAAGCATCAATTTCTTTACCCAAGGCTTGAAAATTTCAAACATATCATTATCCACAATGTCAATAAGAAAACCCTCATTTTGCTTTTCCTTAAGTGGAAGAGTTGGATCTCCTTCTTTGAAATATAATGATTCTAATTTGGCAGCCTCATCCATAATTTAACCTATTGATATAGAATCATCAACCTGAGTCCTATTCATTTTGTATGTTTTATTTTCCTCAAGTATCTACAAAAGATTATTGAATATTATAAGTCATTTGTGTGTATGTGTGTGTGTGTAGGAAAAGAATTGGTTGAGTGAATTAATATTACCTTTTTGGAGGATACATCTAATGATAATGGATAGGACTAGTAATCCTAGCTTCATAAGCCAAGTGCACTAGAAGATGTTCCATTAAGTCAAAAAACTTAGAGGGAAGATTTTCTCAAGATTTCATAAGATAATAGAAATTTATTCATCCAGATTCCTAAATTCCCCATCAGTCAAAGAAGGAGAAGTTAGTTGCTTGAAGAATAAATAAATCTCAGTTATCGGCTCCCATATTCTATTAGGCATGAATTCTGAAAGAGTAATTTGTAACAACCTTTGCATGAATACATGACAATCATGAATTTTAATGCCAAACATCTTAAGTTTGTTCACATCTACCCACTCTAACACATCCTTCTTCAATGATTTATTCACAAGAAATGGCACATCAGGGTATTTACTGGTGACAAGATTTTTTACAAATTGAGCATGATGACAATATTTATTCAACTCATCTCTTGAGTTGTATGTGCCCTTAGTTTTCCCTGGAATGTTAAATACTGTATTGAAAATATTGTCAAACACATTCTTCTTGATATGCATACCATCAAGATTGTGCCTGAGCAAGTGTTCATGCAAGTAGGGCAAATTCGAGAAAATACTTCTCTTATTTCACCCACAAATCTTAGATATAGCTGCATTCACAACCTAAGCATCAATATCTATCACTTTCCTCAACCCTATGTTATTCAAATCCTACAAAATTTCATCTCCATATATAACCCCTGTGAATTGTTTAGTAACCTTTCTATTCGTAATGAAGTTTTTGGTGTTATGTCGAAATGGATGATTAATGGGCAAAAACATATGATATTGTATAACCACGACTGTTTTCTACTCTTAATTAATCTAAAAGTATCAAAATCTTTTATAGAATGCGTACATGCTAACATACCAGTTGTACTCCACCCAGACATCATAGAATACGCTAAAAAGTCATTTATGGTCCATATGAGGGCAGCACGCATCAGAAAATTTTTCCATTTGAAAATATCATAAGTTTGAACCCCAACACCCCCAAGACTTTTCAACTCCGCTATCAATGGCTGCAAGAAAACATCTATCTTCCCATTTGGATTCGTTGGCCCCGACACTAACATAGTAAAAAACATAAATTCTTCCTCCATACGTAAGTATGGAGGCAAGTTATATAGCATTACTACCACAGGCCACAATGGATATTACTATCCAGATTGTCCAAATGGCTAAAAACCATCAACCAAACCTAGCCTAACATTTCAAATATCAGAAGAAAAATCAGGAAAACACCCATCAAAATGTTTCCAAGTAGGGGCATCAGAAGGGTGACACATCTTACCATCCTCCAGATGATTCTCTGAATGCCACCTCATTTCATTAGATGTTGTGATTGATGCATACAATCTCTGCAACCAAGGAGTTATTGGAAAATCATGCATCTTCTTATATGGCACCTTCAACTTTCGTATATACAATCTATTTCTAGAACTCCTAACCTTTTTCTTGTACCGAGCATTACCACATATTTTACAATTCTTAAGGTCACTATCATCACCCTCGTTTATCATCCAGTTGTTCACACAATAATGAATGACCTCTACGGGTAATCCCAAGCCTCTAACTTATTTCTTCATGCTGTAGAAATCCAATGGCATCAGATTATCTCTTAGAAACAATTCTTGAATAAAATTAGACAAATCATCAAACCATGTCCGCGGACACATGTGTCTGCACTTTATTTATAACATCCTCACGACCATAGATAGTTGAGTATGCTTAGAATTTCTCTCATATGTAGGTTTGTCTCGAGCTCGAATCATGTCATACGAATTCCTTGCCTCATCATTGGGTTCCTCATTCATGTTGAATTCAGGACCCACAGCATCACAAACCATTTTATGGTGTGTAGTGTGATTCATATTATCTGAGACCATCTGATTAGTTTCACTTACTAACACCCGTACTGAACTTGAACACCTTTGTTGGACTTGCTTCTTACCATGGTATATCCAAACATAGTAATCCACAACAAAACCATTTCTATACAAATGCATCTTCACTGTCTCAACATTCTAAAAGCAAACTAAACAAATTCACACCTTTGTTGGACACATTTGTTGGACTTATCTGATATTTAACTAAAGTGCAACGACACCTTATATATGTACCACCTTTCATATACTCAGGATGCCTAAGAGCAAGCTCAACAAATTCATCAACTTTATCCCCACATTCATTAAAGAACATTCCATTGATTATTTGACCCTTGTACATCCATTCACGATAGTCTTCCATAACTAGTCACAAAAAAAATCAATTTTGTAAACAAACACGATTGTCTCTAATAAATTTTATGTTCATTGAAAATTTATTTTGGTTCTGATAAAGTTTTTTTTTACACGTGATATGCAATCTACTATACATCCACCTCCACCTCCACTCGTCCAATAGTTATTTTCACTTCAATAGGTTTTGTCCTAATCCATAATGAAGCATTAACAATAAATAGCTAGGAATTTGGTAAAAGCATAAAAAAAGGGATCAAACACATTAACCAGGGCTGCAAACATCTTCTTTGTTTGTTCAAAATTATGGTGTACCTGGAAACACAAGGCACAGGAAATTTGCTTTTAAAATTTTATAGGATGAAAGTTCAATACATGCATACATACAAACATACTTGGATACATACATACATGGATACATACATACATATATGACCATTTTATCTTTTAAAAGATGCAAATTATAATAAAAAAATAAAATCTTTTTTTATAACTTATTAATATTAACACATTATGCCTAATCTGAATACCAAACAAAGTTTTTCAATGAATTACAAATTATTTTCTCATCCGTTGCAGCTTAACACATAATGAGAAGTAGCTTAGAAGACTATGAAATTTGTTTGTAAAACTTTTAATTACATCATAAAAGACTGCTAGACCATATACTTGTCTTGTATTGAGCAGTTGGGCTTTCTCTCGAGGCTTTAACACATTGTATGGGTTGGTATCATCAAAAGGTGGAAGTGGTTTCAGAATCAACCATACCTCATTACACCTAACACTTGGGAAAAATAAATGTCTGTAAGATGAAAATAATTCAAAACAAAAATAAATAGCAAGAAGGCAATAGAATATGTAAAAGCAACTCGTGTGATTCATCGACCACTTAAATAGTTATTTATGAGTAATGTCGGACATAGAGGCGTAAAAATGGCCGTGTTGTGCCGGAATGGTCCATTATAGTGTGACATATATGTATAGATATATTTTATTATACATATAATATATATAGTTATAAATCATTATATATAGTTAAACATATAGTTATACACATACACACACACACACACACACACACACACAAAAGTAATTATAAGTAATTATACAAAAATGTATACAAAGTTATAAACAAATATATAGATTTACATATATGTATACATATATGTATAAATAGTTACAAATATAATTATATTTAATTATATAGACTTTTATATAGTTATACAAATATTTATATAAAGTTATACAGATATAGTTAAACATAATGTTGTATGTTGTTATAGATGTAATTATAAATATAGTTACATGTGATTATACATATAGTTACACATATAGTTAAACGTATATTTATACATGTAGGTTTATATATTTGTTCATTAAATTTTATATATTTATAAATATAGTTATGTATAGGTTTATATATAGTAGAATACTTTTTTATATATTAATATATACAAATATATATTAAATATAAGTTGTAAAGTATATATTTAAATATTATTATGTATAAAGCTTTTATAGTAATACATATAGTAAGATACAATTATTTATAGTTATATATTATTATTCATATAATATATATAGTTATAAATAGTTAAATATAATTAAAAAAATTAGTTAAATATAGATATATTAATACACGTAGTGATAAGTAGTTATACATAAATGTATACAAAATTATAAACAAATATGTAGATTTACATTTATGTATACATATATGTATACATAGTTATAAATATAGTTATATTTAATTATATAGAGTTTTATATAGTTATACAAATATAAATAAATAGGTATACACATTTAGTTAATCATGATGTTGTATGTTGTTATATAGTAATTATAAATATATTTCCATGTGGTTATACATATTGTTACACATTTAGTTATACTTATATGTATACATATAGGTAGAAATATGTTTTCATTTAATTTTATATGTTTATACATATAGTTATGTATAGGTATAGTTATAGTATAATACTTTTTTATATGCTAATATATACAAATATATATTAAATATAAGATATAAATTTAATATTTAAATATAATTATGCATCAAACTTTTATATTTATACATTAAGATACAGTTATTTATAGTTATATATTATTATGCATATAATATATATAATTATAAATAGTTATATATAATTTAACATATAGTTATATATAGATATATTCAATCAAGTAGATATAAGTAGTTACACATAAATATATACAATGTTATAAACAAATATTTTGATTTAATTATATGAATACATATATGTATATATAGTTACAAATATTATTATATTTAATTATATACAGTGTTACATAGTTATACAAATATTTATATATAGGTATACACATATAGCTATAAATATATATGTAATTAAAGATATAAATATATATAACATTTATATAGTTATACATTTAGTAAAATACAATTATATATAGTTATATATTAGTATACATATAATATATTTTTTTAGTAATATAGTTATATAAAATTATACATATAGTTATACTTTATTATATAGTTAAAAATTAGTTATGTATAGTTATAAATATAATAATAAAAATAGTTTACTTAATTATAAATATAATTATAAATACTTATATATATAATGTCATATGATTATATAATTAAACACGTGTTTATATATAATATTTGTGATTAAAATATTTTTATAAATGTTACTTAAATATAATTATATATTTGTAACACTTTTATAAATATTATATAGTATTTGTATCACATTTATATAAACATTATAAATATTTTATATTTATATAAAAATTAATATGTAATATAAAAATTTAGAAAATTGTATAATCATTTAATGTTCCATAATTGTTATATAAAAAAATTTATAAATGGATAGTTTTATTTAAATGTTGTATAGATATTTACAAACATTAATACATATGTATAAATATTTTAATTTAACATTATATGTTAATATAAACATATAAGTGTTAATATATAATGTAATACATTTATATAAATTAAAGTATAGATATTTATATATAATGTCATACGATTATATAATTTTATAAAACTTTATATATATTGTTAAATGTTTATAATTTATTCAGAGATAACAAAAATATAAACCATTAACATTAATTTTAATTTTTCTTAAGTTACAGGAGCATAAAATATGATGGATTTTATATTTTCTTCAGCTACAGAAGGATTGAACAAAATACAGACATATTGTATTTGAAATCAATAAGACCCTAAAAATTTAAATAGTAGAAGAATAAAGATTACACTGATAATTTATAGTTTCATTAATGGAGTAGAGTCAAAATCACATCGGTTAGATGAAAATAGAAGCAAAAAGAAAGAAAATTGGGGGAGAATTAGAAAAAGCTAATACTCGATTATTCTAAAAAAATGAAAATTCGATAATGCTAATAAAATTCAGAGAGATGGAGATATGTATATAGTATTCTGAAGGAGAAGAGCAATGAAAAACTTACATGGATTCAGAAGAAATGATAAAATTTCTCAGTTTCTCCCTTGTATTCCATCGCTTCTACTTTGAAAAATGAAATATGGGAAGTTTGCTAATTGTTAATGACCCGACAAATTTTTTTTAAATCAAAAAATTTAACCTAGAAACTACCGACCAAAATTTTGGTCGGTAGTTTGGTTGGTAATTAAGAAGTTATAAATATTTTGGAAAGCTACTTTACCGACCATTTTTCATGGTAAAATATTTTTGGTCTTTAAATGGTCGGTAATTTGTCGGTAATTTTTTTTCACTAATTCCCAACTAATTTAGAGATCAATTTTCAACCAAATATATTTGGGTGGTAAATATGGTAAGTAAATATAGTTTATCTTTGGTAGGAAATATAGTTGAAAATATTTTTTTTGAAACCACTTTTTGGTCTCCAAATAGTCGTGATTTGGTCAATAATTACTGACCTATTTTGTAATTCGGTGGTTTAGTCGATAATTAAGTAATTATACATATTTTGAAAGCCACTTTACTGACCATTTTTCATTGTAATATATTTTTGGTCGTTAAATGGTCAGTAATTTATCGGTAATTTTTATTTGCTAATTCCCTACTAATTTATAGACTAATTTATGACCAAAAATATTTGGTCAATAAATATTGTCGTTCTTTAGTCGGAAATATGTTTGGAAATAGTTTTTTTTTCCGAAACCCCTTTTTGGTCTCTAAATGATTGTGTTTTGGTCGGTAATTACCGTCCTATTTTTTTGGTCGGTAGTTTGGTCGGTATTCTTGTTATTTTTAGTAGTTGATAACTTAGGAAATCTTTGTGTTTAATGTATATATTAGAATAATATTGAGATGTGTGATATTTTTTAAGTCTTGGTGCGATGATAAGTGACTTGATCCAAGTAAGCTAAGCCTCGTATTTGAGACTTATCAGATATAATTGTTAGAGATCTAGCTTATATTTCCTTTCAATTTACCAAAATAATATTTGTAGAGAATTTTATATAAAGTGCTAAAGGGAAGACTACAAGTGGATCTACTCTTCCTCGAGGTATTGATGATAATTTTTCAAAGCCTACTGGTTTTGATGAAATTTAATCTAGTGTGCCTTATCGGTCTGTCAGAGGTAGAGGTGTCAACCGTGCCGTGCAGTGCCTGGCTAGGCACGGTTCTGCCCGCGGCACAACAAACCGGCACGGGTTTATCCCGTGCCGGGAGCCCTGTGAAACCCACCGCATGCCTCCCCTCCCGCAAAAAAAGACCGCGGGTCGGGTCAAATTCAACCAGACCCGCGGTCCCCGTTTCCCGAACCGCTCGGGCAGGTTTGCCCGAGCGGGCCAGGCGAGGCACGGCACGGCCCGTCGTGCCTGCGGGCCGTGCCGGGCCCGGTTTTTTTAAATCGTGCCGTGCCGTGCCGGGCACGGCACGGTAGCAAGACCGTGCTCGTGAAAAATGGGCCGTGCCGTGCTGGGCCGGCCCGTTTGACACCTCTAGTCAGAGGTTTCACTTACAAGCCATATTTTGACATTGACACTTTTATAAAATGAGATGCAGAAATTATAAAATTAACTTGAACACAAATTGAAATAACATAAATCAAATTTCAGTAACTCTTATATACTTATTAACTCATAAAAACCCATTATATAGGAGGCAAGTTCATTTGGGTGACCCACATGAGTTGGGTGCTCCTATCAAGAAGGAAAATAAAAGTAAAAAACCTCAAATTTTAAATAAGTAACTCCAATAAAAAATTTCAATATCTTTTTTATACTGGTGTGTGAAAGTTAAAAATATCAAAAGGTAAAATAATCAAATTAATTTGAACTAGAAACAAAGAATATTCACTTGTAACATAATAAACTAATAATAATTAAAACAATAATTCTGTCGGCGATAATAAGAACATCCTATGATGTTCTCAAATAATTTTTGGGTGTTCAAGAGAAGATCCTAAAGAGCTAGAATTGCATTATAGTTAGATTATAGGCAATGATGTCGGCTCGTGAAGGAAGGTTGGCGCACATAAGGAGTTTACATGGAGAAATATTTAAATAGAATCAATTTGTATGATTGGAATTAATAATGAAAGCATATGACAACGTGAAAATTTTACAAATTGTGGGTTAAATTATTTATGGACCTGATTACAAACATATGATACAATAGGCATGGGTGACCCAAGAAATTTGAAACTCTAGGATGAGAAGACAAACTTTGGTTAGAAGAAACATCAACATTATTCACCAAAGCAGAACTTGAACTTGCCACTATACATGGAACATCTTTAAGTTGTATTGACAAATCCCTATCATGCAATTTATCATCTTTACCGTAAAAAATATTACTAGAGAAAAATGTACATTTAATGTCTATTGTATTTAGTTTGTTTTGATAAATTGCTTTGTATAACAAAAATTATTTTCTATTTATATATTGTTAATGCAGGAAATAAAATATTGAAAGGTTGGGAATGCAATAATAGCACGTTAATGGGGGTTGCTCCTCGGTCAATGGGCTGAAGAAAATTTTGGAGCATAACCCGATCCAACCAAGTGATTCGACCCGCACCATTATTGATATCAAGAAATTGTTTAATATGAATTGATTTTTTATTTCTATTTTTTGCTACTCCCAATTTAATGTTGAACTTTTCATTTTTGTCTTCTCTCTCTATATGATTTTTTTTCTTTGCAATTACTGCATCTGTAAGACATTGTTTTGGTTATAATCTGTAAACACATAAGTATTTTCTAGTGGATATAGCTAGTCATGCGGAACGACTAGTGATCCATATTATTTTATGTGCTTCTAGATTGTGGTTTGTGGATATATCATTTTTCTATTTTCTTCTTCTTCTGAATCTATAAAATTACAAACCTTGGAAGCAGAATTACTAACAATGTCTCATCTCAAATCATCAAGCCAACAAATTCATCATGTTGTCTAAGCAAGGAAATATTTTTTTCATGACTAGCTGATTTTTTAATAAAATTAGAAGAAATCTGCTTAGTAATGATTAAAGGATTATACTATGAAAAATTTAACTTATTATCTAATTTGGATTTTCTAGCATCATTAAAATCATTACAAAAACATATGTATTTGGATTAAATTGTTCTTTTTGATTTAGAATATTTAGTCTAAGATTGCCTTGACATATGAAATGAACTCTCACTAATAACAAATGTAGTTGATGGTGTACATTTATTATATATTTTTAATATATTCATAATATAATAAGTTGAATTTCTTATTTTCTTTTAGAATAAGTGTCATTATAGTCTACATGGAGGAAGGAATTAGAACTGAGTGATACTTTATTATAGCATTTATAAAATATTGAAACATTGAAATAACTATATTCTAAGTTTAGTATTGGTATATAAGATTTATACAATCTAAACATCATACATGCATTCTTTGAAATAGTAAAACAAGATGGTTTTGTATATATATTCTATTCTTAAGATTATTAGAGAGAAATGTGTTCCTCATGTCTAGTTGATATACATATTATTTGTGAGAATTTATAATAGAATGCATAAATCTTATAATAACCATTTTGTAGTTGTATTTTAATATTTGAGAATTCAAAAAATTATGTCCATATGAATATATATGAAATAATATATATTAATTAACTATATTAATTAACTATATTAATGATATAAGTGATATTTAGTTTGGTTACAGAAAGCTATTTAAAAAATTTCTTATGATTCTTCTATTTCTGAAAGAATCAATTATGATATCTTTGTCTAATATATTTAGATTGAGATTATCGAGTCTTTTAATCTTTTGGAAGACTCATACCTCTTGTTTTGGGACTATTAGATGATATCTTGGTATGTATTTATATATTGTATCCCATGATGAAAATTGTGGCACTATTTTTTTTTGTTTAAATGTTGAGATGATGTTTTCTTAATAATGTTAAATATATAATATAAATTATGATGAATATTACATAAAAATATAAATAATATTGAATTTGTGAGTTCTTTAAAGTAAAAATTGTCTACATAAAAAATAATTATTTTAATTTTGGCAAACCAAAATCTCTTTTCTGAAAAATAAAATGATGTTATAAAAACCTTTTTGAAATTGATGGCAATACCACTAGCAAAAACACTTATTGACACGTGTAGAATTTGTGCCCTACCCAAACACTTTGCACAACTCTTACTTCGCCTTTATTCATGTTGTGACATCATGTAAGCTTGATGTCATAACTCATAAGAACCCATTAGGGCTTTGCGTGCATTTTGGAGAGAGAAAGAAAGAAAAGAGGGTGGAGAGAAAAATAAAACAAAAAAAGATATTATTATTCTAGTAAAAAATTTATTTAATTTGAATTTGATTGCTCTACTTCATTCACCATTAGTGTTCAACATACAGGCTTATTTTTCTATTCCCTCATTCCTCATATAACTTGTATATGTTGCTTGCTACTTTGAATGTAAACTACATAATTTGAATTACTCTATCCGTTGTTTTGTTTTTATTTTTTGTGTGGCTCATTTGTTCTTGTTCACACTTTATTAATAGGTGGTTAGCTAGTAATATCTAATTATCAAATTGCCGATCCCTATTTTAGAGGTGTCATGCCCCCTCTTCTCATTCAAAGTGATGCTGCATTTTCTGCTGGTAAGCCAAATATATGTGATTTCATTTAACTGGTATAAGCATATTTTTTTAAAGTAGTAGTTAGTAGTGAGGATGGCCCCCTCTTTTTTTAATTTCACTGCTTAAAAGGAATAATAATTGTTAAATGTGATTATTTTTATCCCATTGCAAATTTGATGTGCTAACGATTATAGAATGTTCATAAAATAAATAATTATTTTTTAAAAAAATTATTTTTATTCCCATTAATTGTTTTTTATTATAGATTTCCTTTTTGATATTTTGTCTGACTTTCATGGTCATTATATAATCATGTAATATTGAACCATCAAGGGAGACAAAAAGGGTGATTCAACTCTATCACAATCAGAACCTTTGATACTACTGTCATTGTTCTTGAATAAAAGGCAAAGAACATAGACACTGTGTATATGAAGGAAGTAAACAAAAATAATGGGTAAGAATGTTCCAACTATTTGATTAATTTCTTTTTATCCTTTTGAAAGAATGATTGTCTGCCACATCATTTCAGAACTGTCTAGATGGTCCATGCACCATGGCACACAAAGTGCCAATGCCAGCGATGATGTGTGATGTACATGTGCTGGCATGTGGCTTAGTGTTAGTGGGTGCATTGTCTAGTTGGCAGTGATGCCATGAGATGTGGTGCCATTGATGCACAGCTGTGGTGCATAACTGTGTGGAAGTGCACAGTGTGTGCGTAGTGTAGTGAACGTGGATGTGTGGTTGATGTACTAGACGTGCACCATGTGTAAGTTTGATCCAGCCATGGTGTAGTGTGTGCAACATGTGGGTTGTGTTCATTGGGTTCTTTTTTAATATGTATCAAAGAAAGTGATTTTCCATGTAGAATCAAGCAAGTAAAAACTATATAGTTGTAATGAAAGTGGATACTACTTTGGTGGTTCCATCACTATTAGACTACTATAGTAAATGTTTAAAGTTAAGTGTGTAATGAAAAATATTATATTTAATTTATTTATATCTAGCACAATTTATTATTTTCTATTTTATCACAATAACTCATGGAGAAACGTATGACAGCTTCTTCTCAACTAGTAGAGGGTTCTATTGATCTTTAGATAACTTTTTTGAAGGAAGAAATGTAGGAAATGAATAAAGTGATTGATGAGATAAAGAAACCAAGAAAGTAATGAAATCATAGATGACATATAAGGAATCACTATTAATAGCCTTATGATACTAATAGCACATCTAGTTCCATTAGAATACTCACATAGGAGAGCCTAGCACAAATGTACCATCTAATGATGAATATGATCATTTAGTTTTAAAAGATTTTATATCTATGTTATGTTTTTTTTAACCATGTAACTTTTATATTAAAATTATTTCTAAACTATTTTTGGTTTTTGTAAATAATAAAAAATGGTTTATAGTATATGTTTTTATTAAATTCAAAATAAAATTTTAAAAAAATGTAATCAATTTTTTTGTAAAAAAAATTATTGAAATAATTTTGGAAAGAAAATAGCTATGGATTTTTCCCTCACTAATTTAGCTAGGGAATTTTGAGTATATATTAAGTTGAAAAATATTAATTACTACTCCTAATTATGATTAAAATTCGAAAGGAAAGAATATAATCAGGGAGGGAAGAATATAATTAGCTAGGGAATTTTTGTTGTTGAAAGATTTGCTAGAAATTTTTTTTTCTCATTACTATTTTGTGACGAGCATTTAAGGTTGAGATTATTTATAATGATAATTTGTCGTTATTCTATTTTAGAGATGGAATACGCCCAAATAGCTTGGAAAATTTCCCTAGCTATTTGTTCTTTTTTTGTAGTGAGATTGATATATAGATTAATAGATATATTGATAGATAGATTTGATAGATAGATAGATAGAAAGATAGCTTAATAAAAAGATATATAGATAGAGACATAGATAGATAAATAGATAGATAGATAGATAGATAAAAAGATAGGCAAATAAATATAAAATAGATAGATAGTTAGTTAGTTAGTTAGATAGAAATATATATAAATATTTTGATAGACAAATTGATAGAGAGATAGTTAAAGAGATAGATAGATAGATAGGAAATAAATATAAAGATAGATAGTAAGAAAGAAAGAAAGATAGATTAATAGATAGAAAGATAAAATAGATAAACAAATTGATAGTTAGACTAATACATGAATATATACACACACACACACACACACACACACACACACACACACATCAATAGATAGATTGATTGATTGATTGACAAATTTATAGATAGATTTTTAAACATATTGATCGACAAATTAATAGATAGACTAATATTTAGATTGATAGACAGATTGATACATAGATAGATAGATTGATTGATTGATAGATAAATAGATAGATAGACAGATAGACATATTGATATACAAATAGATAGAAAGACAAACAGATAGCTACATAGATGGATAGATAGATAAATAGGTAGATAGATAGATAGATAGATAGATAGACAACAAGATGAACATATAGAAAGACAGACAGATAGATAGATAGATAAAAAGATAGATAATCTAAAAGAAAGATGGATAGATATATAAAAAAGAAAGATAGACAGACAGATAGATTTATAGATAATCAAAATGATAGATAGATTGAAATATAGATTGAAAAATAGACATATAGATAGATAGATAGATAAATAGATTGACAGATAGATAGGTAGATAGTCAGATAGATAGATATAAAGATAGATAAACAAATAGATAATAAGAAAAATAGACAGATATATAGAAAGAAAGAAACATAGATAGATAGAAAGATAGATAGTTTGTTAGAAAGATAGATAGATATTTAGAAAAATAGTTAGACAAATAGATAGACATAAAACAGACAAATAAATAGACGAATAGATATATATATATAGATAGATAGATAGATATAAATATATAAAGACAGATCAATAGACAAATTGATAGACATATAGATATATAGATAAAAAGATAGACATATAGTTTGTTATAGAGATAGATAGATAAATAGATAGACAGATAGATAGACATATAAATAGATAGATAGATAGATTAATAGATAAATAGATAGATAAAATGACAGAGAGATTGACTGATTGATAAGATAGATAGATAGATATACATACAGATAGATAGAAAAAAAGATAATAGATATATAGATAGACAAATAGATAGATATACAGATAGATAAATACATAGATAGACTAATAGATAGTTAGATATATTGACTGATAGATAGAATGACTGACAATAGATATATAGATAGAGAGACAAATTGATCGACAGTTATATAGATAAATAATTAGACATATAAATAGATATATAGATAGACAGATTGATAGATAGACACATAGATAAATAGATATATAAATAGATAGACAGATAGATAGATATAAAGATAAATAGACAAATAGATAGATATAAAGATAAATAGACAGACAAATAGATAGATAGATAGATACAAAGATAGATCTATAGATATCTAGATAAATAGATAGATCGATAGAAAGATAGATAGCCATATAACTTGAAAAATAGATAGACATATAGATAGATTGATATATAGATAGAAAATAGATAGATAGCCAAATAGATAGACAAATAGATAGATAAATAGATTGATAGATATACAGATAGATAGATAAATATATAGACAAATAAATAGATAGATAGATATATAACAAATAAATAGATATACAGATATAGAAAAATAGACACATAGAGAGACAAATTGATGGATTGATAAAGAGATATATAGATAGACAGATAGATATCTTAATAAAAAGGCAAACATATTGACATACAGATAGATAGATAATTAGACATATAAAAAGAAAGATTGATTGATTGATGATAGACTGACTGATAAATAGATAGATTGATAAATAACCACAAAGAGAGACAAATAGACAAACATATAGAGAGACAGATAGATAGACACACATATAATCATATAGATATATTGATAGATTAATAAACAGATAGACACACATATAGAAAAATAGATAGATAGATAGATTGATTGATTGATTGACAAATTAATAGATAGATTTTTAAACATATTGATCAACAAATTAATAGATAGACTAATATTTAGATTGATAGACATATTGATACATAGATAGATAGATAGATTGATAGATAGATAAATAGATAGATAGACAGATAGACAGATAGATATACAAATAGATTGAAAGACAAACAGATAGCTACATAGATGGATAGATAGATAGATAGGCATATAGATAGATAGACAACAAGATAGACATATAGAAAGACAGACAAATAGATAGATAGATAAAAAAGATAGATAATCTAAAAGAAAGATGGATAGATATATAAAAAAGAAAGATAGACAGATAGATAGACAGATAGATATATAGATAATCAAAATGATAGATAGATTGAAATATAGATTGACATATAGACATATAGATGGATAGATAGACAGATAAATAGATTGACAGATAGATAGGTAGATAGGCAGATAGATAGATATAAAGATAGATAAACAAATAGATAAAAAGATAAATATACAGATATATAGAAATAAAGAAACATAGATAGATAGAAAGATAGATAGTTTGTTAGAAAGATAGATAGATATTTAGAAAAATAGTTAGACAAATAGATAGACATAAAACAGACAAATAAATAGATGAATAGATTTATATATATATATATATATGAATATATAAAGACGGATCAATTGACAAATTGATAGACATATAGATATATAGATAAAAAGATAGACATATAGTTTGTTATAGAGATAGATAGATAAATAGATAGACAGATAGATAGACATATAAATAGATAGATAGATAGATAGATAGATTAATAGATAAAAAGATAGATAAAATGACAGAGAGATTGACTGATTGATAAGATATATAGATAGATATACATACAGATAGATAGAAAAAAAGATAATAGATATATAGATAGACAAATAGATAGATATACAGATAGATAAATACATAGATAGACTAATAGATAGTTAGATATATTGACTGATAGATAGACTGACTGACAATAGATATATAGATAGAGAGACAAATTGAACGACAGTTAAATAGATAAATAATTAGACATATAAATAGATATATAGATAGACAGATTGATAGATAGACACATAGATAAATAGATATATAAATAGATAGACAGATAGATAGATATAAAGATAAATAGACAAATAGATAGATATAAAGATAAATAGACAGACAAATAGATAGATAGATAGATACAAAGATAGATCTATAGATATCTAGATAAATAGATAGATCGATAGAAAGATAGATAGCCATATAACTTGAAAAATAGATAGACATTTAGATAGATTGATAAATAGATAGAAAATAGATAGATAGCCAAATAGATAGACAAATAGATAGATAAATAGATTGATAGATATACAGATAGATAGATAAATATATAGACAAATAAATAGATAGATAGATAGATATATACAAATAAATAGATAGACAAATATAGAAAAATAGACACATAGAGAGACAAATAGATGGATTGATAGAGAGATATATAGATAGACAGATAGATATCTTAATAAAAAGGCAAACAGATTGACATACAGATAGATAGATAATTAGACATATAGAAAGAAAGATTGATTGATTGATGATAGACTGACTGATAAATAGATAGATTGATAAATAACCACAAAGAGAGACAAATAGACAAACATATAGAGAGACAGATAGATAGACAAATAGATAGACACACATATAATCATATAGATATATTGATAGATTAATAAACAGATAGACACACATATAGAAAAATAGATAGATAGATTGATTGATTGATTGATTGACAAATTTATAGATAGATTTTTAAACATATTGATCAACAAATTAATAGATAGACTAATATTTAGATTGATAGACATATTGATACATAGATAGATAGATAGATAGATAGATAAATAGATAGATAGACAGATAGACAAATAGATATACAAATAGATTGAAAGACAAATAGATAGCTACATAGATGGATAGATAGATAGATAGGCATATAGATAGATAGACAACAAGATAGACATATAGAAAGACAGACAAATAGATAGATAGATAAAAGAGATAGATAATCTAAAAGAAAGATGGATAGATATATAAAAAAGAAAGATAGACAGATAGATAGACAGATAGATATATAGATAATCAAAATGATAGATAGATTGAAATATAGATTGACAGATAGACATATAGATGGATAGATAGACAAATAAATAGATTGACAGATAGATAGGTAGATAGGCAGATAGATAGATATAAAGATAGATAAACAAATAGATAAAAAGATAAATATACAGATATATAGAAATAAAGAAACATAGATAGATAGAAAGATAGATAGTTTTTTAGAAAGATAGATAGATATTTATAAAAATAGTTAGACAAATAAAAAGACATAAAACAGACAAATAAATAGACGAATAGATATATATATATATATATAGATATAAATATATAAAGACAGATCAATAGGCAAATTGATAGACATATAGATATATAGATAAAAAGATAGATAGATAGTTTGTTATAGAGATAGATAAATAGATAGACAGATAGATAGACATAAAGATAGATAGATAGAAAGATAGATTAATAGATAAATAGATAGATAAAATGACAGAGAGATTGACTGATTGATAAGATAGATAGATAGATAGATAGATATACATACAGATAGATAGAAAAAAAAGATAGATAGATATATAGATAGTCAGATAGAGAGATATATAGATAGATAAATAGATAGATAGACTAATAAATAGATAGATATATAGACTGATAGATAGAATGACTGACAATAGATATTTAGATAGAGAGACAAATTGATGGACAGTTATATAGATAAATAATTAGACATATAAATAGATATATTGATAGACAGATTGATAGATAGACATATAGATAAATAGATATATAAATAGATAGACAGACAGATAGATATAAAGATAAATAGATATACAGATAGATATAAAGATAAATAGACAGACAAATAGATAGATAGATACAAAGATAGATCTATAGATAGCTAGATAAATAGATAGATCGATAGAAAGATAGATAGACATATAACGTGAAAAATATATAGACATATAGATAGATTGATATATAGATAGAAAATAGATAGAAAATAGATAGATAGCCAAATAGATAGACAAATAGATATATAAATAGATTGATAGATATACAGATAGATAGATAAATATATAGACAAATAAATAGATAGATAGATATATAACAAATAAATAGATATACAGATATAGAAAAATAGACATATAGAGAGACAAATAGATGGATTGATAGAGAGATATATAGATAGACAGATAGATATCTTAATAGAAAGGCAAACAGATTGACATACAGATAGATAGATAATTAGACATATAGAAAGAATGATTGATTGATTGATGATAGACTGATTGATAAATAGTTATATTGATAAATAACCACAAAGAGAGACAAATAGACAAACATATAGAGAAACAGATAGATATACTAATAGATAGACACACATATAAACATATAGATATATTGATAGATTAATAAACAGATAGACACACATATAGAAAGAAAGATAGATAGATAGATAGACAGATAGATAGAAAGATAGACAAATATTTTATAGATAGACAAATAGATAGACAGATAGATATACATATAAATAGATAGAAAATATATAAATAAGTAGATAAATAGATTTACAGATAGATAGATTGTTAGACAAATTGATAGATAGATAGATAGATAGAATGATAGACATATTGATAGATAGATTGAAATATAGATTGATAAAAAGATTGATAGAAAGATTACTAGACATATTAAAAGAAAGATAGATAAATAGATAGATTGACAAATTGATAGAAAGATTTATAAACATATTGGTAGAGTTATTAAAAGATAGATTGATAGATAGATTGATAAATAAATAGATAGACAAATAATTAATAAGATAGATAGACATATAGATTCGTATATATTTAGAAAGATAGATAGATAGTTAGTTAGTTAGAAAGATAAATAGACACTTATATAGATAGATTGATAAATAGATAGAAAGAAAGATAAAAGATAGAAAAAAAAGAAATAAAGAAAGAAAGATAGATAGACTGATAAATAGAAGGATAGAAAGATAGATAAATAGACTGATAAATAGATGGATAGAAAGATAGATAAATAGACTGATAGATAGATTGATAGATAGATATATAGAGAGATAGTTAGTTAGATAGTATGATTCATAGTGATAGATATATTGATAATTAGATTGATAGATAAATTGATATTTAGATTGATAAATAGATATATAAACAAAATTAAAAATAGATGGATAGATACATTGATTGATAGTAAGATAGTGAGATTAATAAACAAATTGATAGACATATTGATAAATATATTGATCGATAGATTTTTATATATATTGATAGACAAATTTATAGACAAATTTAAAAATAGATTGATAGATAAATAGATAGATTAACATATAGATAGACATATATATAGATAGATATATGGACATGTAGATAGATAGATAGACAGATAGATAGATAAATAGATAGATAGATAGATAAACAGATAGATAGATATATCAAAAAATAGATAGGAAGATAGAAAGATAGATATATAGATAGAAATATAGATTGATAAATAGATAAATAGATAGAAAAATAGATAGATACATAGATAGATTGATAGATGATAGAAAGATTCATAGATAGATATATAGATAAATGGATAGAGAGATAGATTGATTGACATTTAGATAGACAAATAGATAGATAGATAGATAGATATATAGAAAGATAGATAGACAGATATATAGACACATAGATATTATACAGATAAAATATATATAGATAGATATATAACGAAATATATATAAATATCAATAAATAGATAGATAGATATATATAAATAGTTAGATAGACAGATAGACTAATCACATAGATCGACATATAGATTGGCAGATATATAGAATGGTATATAGATAAACAGATAGATATATAGATAGATAGACTACGAGATAGATAGACATAGATAGAAAGATAGATAGATAGAAATATAGATAGATAGAAAATTAGATAGATAAAAGATATATAGATAGATAGTCAGGTATATTGAGAAATAGATAGATAGATAGATAGGAATATTGATATATAGATTGATAGACACAAAGAAATGCATATATATAGATAGACATATAGATAGACAAATATATAGATTTATAGATAGACAAATAAATAGACACATATATACACAAATAAATTTAGAGATAGATGACCAATAGGCAGATAGATATATAGATAGATAGAATGATATAAATATAAATAGACATATAGATATATAGATAGATAGACAAATAGATAGAAAGTAAGATAGATAGATATATAGATAGATAGATAGACAT
>JAREIK010001023.1:0-49234 GCA_029783825.1 Sapria himalayana
CAAAAAAATATAAGATTATAAAAAGAGGCAAAATTTTTAAAACAAAATATTATTATTTAGTAATTTATTTTAATTTAATTTGAATAATTTTAGATTTAGCAATTATATTTTAATTTATATCATAATTAATAATAGTTTATTAATTTATTTATTGATCAATATTATAATATCTATTAATAAAATTATTTATATTGATTAAACATTATATATAATTATCAAGTTTATTATAACTAAATATTATATTCACATTTTAAAAAAAATTAAAAATTAATATATTTTCAAAGGTTATAACCATCAAAAATTATATAAAATCACTTTAAGGCATAAACACTTAAATGATTAAACCCTAAAACACCTAAATACTTAAACCATTAAACCTGTATATCTTGAATAATAAATAATAAATCTCAATTTTAGTTGTATTCATTATAATTTTAAATATTTATTTTAATTATTTATTAGTATATTTTTATAGAATTATAAATTACAAAATAAATTATGAGGAAGACAAATATAATTTATATAATTTATTTTTAATAACAAAAATATTAACATATAAAAAAAATTATTATTTATTAATGTATACTTTGATTTTGAATAAATTTAGATTTTGCAAATATATTTTAAATAATATCTATCTTATAAATAATAGTTTATTAAATTCTTTTGATCATTATTATAATATCTAGCAATGTAATTATTTATATTGAATTTAAATGACTTTAATTATTAAGATTATTATAACTTAATATTATATTTACATTTGAAAAAATTTAAATAATTATATTTTCAAATGTTATAACCTTTGAAAATTTAAATATTATTATATTTCAAATGTTATTTCATTATTTAAATAAAACTTATAAACCCCTAAATGCCTAAAAACATAATTCACTAAACTTCTAAACAACAAAACCTCTAAATACTTAAACAATTAAACTGTTATACATTAATAATAATTCATAAATCTCATTTTAATTTTTTTTTGGTATAATTTTAAATTTTTATTTTAATTATTTAACAGTTTATTTTTTTAGAAATATTAATTACCAAATAAATTATTAGTGAAGACAGATATAATTTAAATTAAACCGGTTTACCGTAAAATAATAAGAATAAATATCATTTTTTAATTATAACTTTAAATATCATTTTAATATTTATTTGTTTATTATTATATAAATATTAATTACAAAATAAATTATGAGTTAGACAATATAATTTATATAAATAATTTTAATCAAAAAAATATAGATATCTTTTAAAAGAAAATAAAATTTCCAAAACTAAAAATTATTATATAGTAATATATTTTGTTTTGCTTCTGAATCATTTTTGGTTTTGTAATTATATTTTAATTGATATCTATCTTATTAATAATAGATTATTATTTATTTTTTGATAATTATTAGAATATCTATCAATAAAATTATTAATATTGAATTATATGAAATATAAATATAATGGTTATTATAACTAAATATTGAATTCACTTTTGAAAAAAAATAAAAATTATTATATTTTAAAAGGTTATAACCTTTGAAAATATCAAAAAATAATAAAATAAATTTTTAGTTATTTTATTTTTTAAATAAAACCTATAAACCACTAAATGCATACACAATTAAATCAGTAAACTTTTAAACCCCGTAACACCAAAATATATAAACCATTAAACCGCTATATAATACATAAAAATTAATAAATCTAATTTTATTTCTATTTATTATAATTTTAAATATTCATTTAATTATTATTAGTTTATTTCTATAAATATATTTATTACAAAATAAATAATGAGTGCGACAAATATAATTTAAATAATTTATTTTTAATCAAAAAAGATATATACGCTTATAAAAGAAGTAAAATTTAAAAATTAAAAATTATTATTTAGAAATATATTTTACTTTAATTTTGAATCAATTTGTGTTTTCTATAATATTTTTTAATTAATATCTATCTTATTATTAATTATTTCTTAATTTAATTTTGATCATTATTATAATATCTATCAATAAAATTATTTATATTGAATTTATATGATATATAATTATTAATATTATTATAACTAAATATTGTATTCACATTTCATAAAATCTTAAATTTTTTTATATTTTCATATGTTATAACCTCTGAAAATGAGAAAATATTACAAATGTTTATTTGTTATTTTATTGTTTAAATAAAACTTATAAAATACTAAATGCCTAAAAACATAAATCTCTAAACTCCTAAAAGTCAAAACCATTAAACTGGTATACATTAATAATAAATCAAAAATCTCATTTAATTTTTATTAAGTATAATTTTAAAATTTTATTTTAATTATTTATCAGTTTATTTTTATAGAAATATTAATTACAAAATATATTATTAGTTAGCCAGATCTAATTTAAATAAAACTAGTATTCCCTAAATAATAAATAATAAATCTCATTTTTGTTCCATTATAATTTTAAATATTTATTTTAATTATTTATTTGTTTATATTTATATAAATATTAATTACAAAATAAATTATGAGTTACACAAATTATAATTTATATAAATTATTCTTCATCAAAAAAATATAGATAAACTTTTTAAAAGAATAAAAAATTTCAAAACAAAAAATTATTATATAGTAATATATATTTGATTTGCTTCTTAATCATTTTAGGTTTTTTAATTATATTTTAATTGATAATTATCTTATTAATTATATATTATTAATTTATTATTTGATCATTATTAGAATATTTTTCAATAAAACTGTTTATATTGAATTTATATGATATCTAAATATAAATATTATTATAACTAAGTATAGTATTCACTTTAAAAAAATATTTTAAAATTATTATATTTTCAAAGTTTATAAAATTTGAAAATGTCAAGAATAAAAAAAAATAATTATTTTGTTATTTCATTGTTTAATTAAAACCTATACACCACAAAATGTGTAAGAACTTAAATAACTAAACAACAAAATTTTGATACCCCTATATAGATAATCGTTTAAATGTGTATCCCCTAAATAATAATTAATAAATCTTATTTTTATTTTTTTTCATTTTAATTTAAAAAATTCATTTTAATTGTTTAATTATATATATATATATTAATTATAAAATAAATTATGAGTTAAAAATATAATTTATAAAAATTATTTTTCATCAAAAATTAGATAAGATTATAAAAAGAATAAAAATTTTAAAACAAATAATTATTATTAAGTAATATATTTTGCTTTGCTTTTGAATCATTTTAAGTTTTGATATTATATTTTAAGTAATATCAATCTTATTCATAAAAGATTTTTAATTTATTTTTTGATAATTATTAGAATATCTATCAATAAAATTGTTTATATTGATTTTCTATGATATATAATTATTATAATTATTATAAATAAATATTTATTCACATTTGAAAAAAATTTAAAAATTATTATATTTTCAAATGTAATAATCTTTGAAAATATCAAAAAATAATAAAAATAATTTTTTTTTATTTTTTTTCTTAAATAAAACCTATAAACCACTAAATGCATACACAGTTAAATCAGTAAACTTCTAAACCCCGTAATGCCTAAATACATAAACCATTAAAGTGTTATATACTACTTAATAATTAATAAATCTAATTTTTATTTCTATTTATTATAATTTTAAATATTCATTTTAATTATTTATTAGTTTATTTTTATTGAAATATTTATTACAAAATAAAGTATGGGTGCGACAAATATAATTTATTTGATTTATTTTTAATAAAAAAAATATACGGTTCTAAAAGAAGTAAAAATTTAAAAATTAAAAATTATTATCTAGTAATATATTTTACTTTAATTTTGAATCAATTTGGGTTTTGTAAATATTTTTTAATTAATATCTATCTTTTTATTAATGGTTTATTAATTTAATTTTTGATCATTATTATATTGTCTATCAATAAAATTGTTTATATTGAATTTATATGATATATAATTATTAATATTAATATAACAAAATATTGTATTCACAATTCAAAAAATTGTAAATATTATTATATTTTCAAAGGTTATAACCTATGAAAATGAAAACAAATTATAGAAATTTTTTTTGTTATTTTATTTTTTTATATAAAACATATAAATCACTAAAAGCCTAAAATCATAAACTGCTAAACTCATAACGACAAAACCTCTTAATACTTAAACTATTAAAATGGTATACATTAATAATAAATATTAAATCTCATTTTAATATTTATTTAGTATAATTTAAAATTGTTATTTTAAATATTTATCAGTTTATTTTTATAGAAATATTAATTACAAAATAAATTATTAGTGAGATGAAACTAATTTAAATTAAACCGGTATCCCTAAATTATAAATAATAAATAATAAATCTCATTTTTTTTATTATAATTTCAAATATTCATTTTAATTATTTATTTGTTTATTTATATATACATATTAATTACAAAATAAATTATGAGTTTGATAAAAATAACTTATATAAATTATTTTTCATCAAAAAAATATAGATAAACTTATTAAAAGAAAAAAAAATTCAAAACAAAAAATTATTATATAGTAATATATTTTTTTTGCTATTGAATCATTTTAAGTTTTGTAATTATATTTTAATTAATATCTATCTTATTATTAATGGATTATAAATTTATTTTTTGATTATTATTAGAATATTTATTAATAAAATTGTTTATATTGCATTTATATAATATATAAATATAATGATTTGTATAACTAAATATTGTATTCACATTTGAAAAAAATTTAAAAATTATTATATTTTCAAAGGTTATAACCTTTGAAAATATCAAAAAATAATAAAAATAAATTTTTTATTATTTTATTTTTTAAATAAAACCTATAAACCACTAAATGCTAGTGGTGGTCATGGGACGAGACGCGATGGGGATTACAAATCTCTAGTCCCTTCCCACAGTTGGAAGATTTTTTTTTGAAGATCCAGACCCGTCCCATAGGTTGAAAATATCAGGATTGGACGGGACGGAGATCGGGGATTTTGGGTAGGAGAAAATGATTCCGGGACTGAACGAAGTTCAAACATTTTTTTCTATTTATTTTCTTCAAACCGACCAAGTTAGTTCATGTCGAAACCTTTTGTTGTACCATTTATCATTCCTTATTTATGTTTCTTACGTACTCAAATTGGGCCAATTTAGTTTTGTCAAATAGGCTGAATACCATAAACGAGTTCCATTATCTTGTCAAAAGCTTTGATGTGCAGAAAAGGATAGAAATGTTTAATATAATGAGACCGAGTTGTGTGCTTAATTTGGTTCTTTGTTTTTTCACAAGTTGGCTTTGTTCAGCCTAGTGAAAGTTAACCATAATAGAAATACTACATTTTTTAAACAATTACTTAAAATATTAAAGAATAGCTAAAGATGACCACAACATTGGTAGCATCAATTACTACTTAAGTAATAGCTAAAATTAGGCAGCTTAATATAATTAAAAAAAACAACTAATAACAACCATGATAATAATCATTTCAAAGTTCCGTCCAGGAACAACAACGAAAATCCAAACCCAATTAATTATCTCTTCTACAACTCCTCCCTTTTCTTCCTCCACTGTAGAAGGACAACCAAAGATGAAAACGTGTTAATCATGTAGACATAAATTTATAAGATGAAAGAGTAATAAAAAACCAAAATATTACATTATAAAATTTAATACACTCATTCCAAATTTAGTTGGCCAACTATAGTTCGAAGAATATTTGGATCTTGTGACCCCTCTGAAAATTGTAATTGAACCATATTTTTATTAAATTGAATGAATAAAATAAGTAAAAGTGAAATTAAAATTTACAAGATTTTATACTAACCTGATTCATTATCATCAAGGTCTTGAACTAATTCTTCAATTTCAATAGGTTTGTTTGAGCTTCTCAACCAATCTTGTAAACATATGAGAACTTCAGCTGTAATAGGTGTTAAAGAACTCCTAAATTTATTTAAATTTTTTCCCCCGGTGTTAAATATAGATTCGTAGGCCACGGTACATGCTTGGATAGCAAATACATCTCTTGCTACATTTTCCAAAGAAGGATACCTAACCTCATTTACCTTCAACCAGTTTAGAAGATCAAAATCAATTATATTTTTATCAAGTTTGTCCTCCAAGTACCTATAAAACTCTTCCAAAGCTGCAACTTCTTGTTCTTTCTCCAATTCAACAAAAAAAATCATCAACATAAGTATCACTACCATCAAAGAAATCATCATTTTTATTCAACATAGTAGAAGAGAAATCATCTTCTTTTGATTCATCTTCTTTTAAATCTTTATAATCATCCATCATCTCATTTAAAGCATTTATAATATTTTTCACCAAATTTTTAGCCAATTCCTCTCCATAATGCTAAGTGTACTTAACCTTGAGATATTTGAGCTTATAACAAGGATCCAACATTACTGCTACAAAAAGCATAATATTTGTTGACTGAAGAGAACCCCAATATTTGTTGAATTTATGTCTCATTTTCATACCCAGTTCAGACACCATTGTATCTCAACTATTTTCACAAAGCTCAATTTTTTTCGAAATTCGAATGATCTCAGGAAAATAAACACTAGAGGTAAAATATTATAAGCCAGAAAATTTACTAGAAACCTCATAAAAAGTTTTCTAGAAATGAGCCAAAATTTTGGCTTTTGTTCAGTCTCTCTAAGTTGGAACGTTAGAACCAAACTCCTTCAAAAACCTTTTGTCTTTGTCGTCCAACTTATCAAATTCTTTTTGATATTTTATATCAGTTTGTAGCATCAAATAAGTTGAATTCCATCTTGTAGGAGAATATAATTGCAATGAGGATCCATATGTTAAGTTTCCTTCTTCAACACATAACTTAAACATATCTAATCTTTTAGGACTGCTCCTCACAGATTTCACCACACCTCTTATTTTTTGAATAGCACCCTCAACTACTGCAATGCCATCTCTGACAATTAAGTCTACAATATGAGCACAACATCTCATATGAAAATGCTCACCTATCAAAGGTACAACACTTTTCTTCACATGCTTTTTTTTCAATTGTTCAACTGCAACATCATTATTTGATGCTTTGTCAACAGTAATGAACATCAACTTTCTCAAACCCCATTCTTTCATGCAAAACTCAATAGCATTTCTAATATTAACTCCAGAATGACTTTTAATTACACAAAAGTTCAAAAGCCTTTTATGCATATTCCATTGAGAATCAATGAAATAAACAGTCAAACATATATAAGACAAATTTTGAATGCTAGTCAAGTAGTCGGTAGTCAATGAAACTCTACAATAATGAGATGATATGCTATCTAATAATTTCTTCTTTTCCTTCACAAACAAAGAAAAACAATCCCTCCGTGTAGAGTACTCAGATGGAATTTTAAATTAAGGCACACTAACTTCACAAAACTCATTAAATTCATCTCTCTCAACAAAACAAAAAGGCAATTCATCTTTTATGATCATTTTAACCAAAGCCTCCCTAACTAGTTGTTGATCAAATTGCCAATAAGTTAATTTGTTATCCTCTAAACTAGTACCTTTAGTGAAATTCAACAAAGATTGAGACTTGTACTTTAAATTTGTGAGCTTCAATTAATTCTTTTTTGTGCGAAAATTTCCTACAAGTCTTTCCAAAGTATTTCCATAAACCCGAAGTAGCTTGATTACTTTTTGCCAAATATTCTTTCATACACCATATACAAGTTGCCCTACCAGTTTCATTTCTCTCAGAATCAACTAATAACTCATAAGTTTCCCAAACAGCAGACTTATACTTTTTATGAGCTTGAGGTTCAGATGTACCTTGACTTTCTTTTACAATTGGAATTGAAGAACCTGCCGTAACAATTGGTGGGTTCGTGAAAAGATGATGATTGGATTTACGAGTACTTTGATCATTGGAGATGTGATCATCTTCTATTTATTTTATTTTTTATTTACCGCTGTATTGTGCCATCTGCATTGACATTAATTAATATGATATGTTAAGCATAAATACATATAAATATTTCAAACAAGCAAGCTCTACAAAACTGACTTTAACACATTCAGCAAACTCTTTCGGCCCAACCACAACACCACAGCCAATACTCAACAAAACTGACTGAAACACATAATAATAATACTCAACAAACCAAAAGGCTGGTGGCATCTGAAACACGGTGGAGGCAACCAGAAGTGCGACGGACAAGTGCTGGACCTAACTGAACATGGCTGGAACGGCGTGAGGTGGCCTGGAACTCGTCGGAACAGCAATAGGTGCGTCTGAATTGGATGGGCAGCAGCGGAATTGGTGGCATTTTCATGTTATATATATTCTTGGTTCTAGTATATATTTTTTAGGATGGGGCGGTTCTCGGGATGGATATTGCTTAAGATCCAGAACCATCCCAAAAGAAAAAATACGAGACAGAACGGGACAGGAAAAGTCAAAGTCAACAGATTTTGTCAGTCCCGAATCTTTAGGGACAAGACTTCGAGTCGGGTCGCGAATCTCCGAGTCCCGTGAGCCGCCCTACTAAATGCATATAAAGTTAAATCAGTAAACTCCTAAACCCCGTAATGCCTAAATACATAAACCATTGAGAATCAAAAGCCTTTTATGCATATTCCATTGAGAATTAATGAAATAAACAGGCAAACATATATAAGACAAATTTTGAATGCTAGTCCAAGTGTCGGTAGTCAATGAAACTCTACAACAATGAGATGATATGCTATCTAATAATTTCTTCTTTTCCTTCACAAACAAAGAAAAACAATCCCTCCGTGTAGAGTACTCAGATGGAATTTTAAATTAAGGCACACTAACTTCACAAAACTCCTTAAATTCATCTCTCTCAACAAAACAAAAAGGCAATTCATCTTTTATGATCATTTTAACCAAAGCCTCCCTAACTAGTTGTTGATCAAATTGCCAATAAGTTAATTTGTTATCCTCTAAACTAGTACCTTTAGTGAAATTCAACAAAGATTGAGACTTGACTTTAACTTTGTGAGCTTCAATTAATTCTTTTTTGTGCGGAAATTTCCTACAAGTCTTTCCAAAGTATTTCCATAAACCCGAAGTAGCTTGATTACTTTTTGCCAAATATTCTTTCATACACCATATACAAGTTGCCCTGACAGTCTCATTTCCCTCAGAATCAACTAATAACTCATAAGTTTCCCAAACAGCAGACTTATACTTTTTATGAGCTTGAGGTTCAGATGTACCTTGACTTTCTTTTACAATTGGAATTGAAGAACATGCCGTAACAATTAGTGGGTTCGTGAAAAGATGATGATTGGATTTACGAGTACTTTGATCATTGGAGATGTGATCATCTTCTATTTATTTTATTTTTTATTTACCGCTGTATTGTGCCATCTGCATTGACATTAATTAATATGATATGTTAAGCATAAATACATATAAATATTTCAAACAAGCAAGCTCTACAAAACTGACATTAACACATTCAGCCAACTCTTTCGGCCCAACCACAACACCACAGCCAATACTCAACAAAACTGACTGAAACACATAATAATAATACTCAACAAACCAAAAGGCTGGTGGCATCTGAAACACGGTGGAGGCAACCAGAAGTGCGACGGACAAGTGCTGGACCTAACTGAACATGGCTGGAACGGCGTGAGGTGGCCTGGAACTCGTCGGAACAGCAATAGGTGCGTCCGAATTGGATGGGCAGCAGCGGAATTGGTGGCATTTTCATGTTATATATATTCTTGGTTCTAGTATCTATTTTTTAGGATGGGGCGGTTCTCGGGATGGATATTGCTTAAGATCCAGAACCATCCCAAAAGAAAAAATACGAGACAGAACGGGACAGGAAAAGTCAAAGTCAACAGATTTTGTCAGTCCCGAATCTTTAGGGACAAGACTTCGAGTCGGGTCGCGAATCTCCGAGTCCCGTGAGCCGCCCTACTAAATGCATATAAAGTTAAATCAGTAAACTCCTAAACCCCGTAATGCCTAAATACATAAACCATTGAGAATCAAAAGCCTTTTATGCATATTCCATTGAGAATCAATGAAATAAACAGGCAAACATATATAAGACAAATTTTGAATGCTAGTCCAAGTGTCGGTAGTCAATGAAACTCTACAACAATGAGATGATATGCTATCTAATAATTTCTTCTTTTCCTTCACAAACAAAGAAAAACAATCCCTCCGTGTAGAGTACTCAGATGGAATTTTAAATTAAGGCACACTAACTTCACAAAACTCCTTAAATTCATCTCTCTCAACAAAACAAAAAGGCAATTCATCTTTTATGATCATTTTAACCAAAGCCTCCCTAACTAGTTGTTGATCAAATTGCCAATAAGTTAATTTGTTATCCTCTAAACTAGTACCTTTAGTGAAATTCAACAAAGATTGAGACTTGACTTTAAATTTGTGAGCTTCAATTAATTCTTTTTTGTGCGGAAATTTTCTACAAGTCTTTCCAAAGTATTTCCATAAACCCGAAGTAGCTTGATTACTTTTTGCCAAATATTCTTTCATACACCATATACAAGTTGCCCTACCAGTTTCATTTCCCTCAGAATCAACTAATAACTCATAAGTTTCCCAAACAGCAGACTTATACTTTTTATGAGCTTGAGGTTCAGATGTACCTTGACTTTCTTTTACAATTGGAATTGAAGAACCTGCCGTAACAATTGGTGGGTTCGTGAAAAGATGATGATTGGATTTACGAGTACTTTGATCATTGGAGATGTGATCATCTTCTATTTATTTTATTTTTTATTTACCACTGTATTGTGCCATCTGCATTGACATTAATTAATATGATATGTTAAGCATAAATACATATAAATATTTCAAACAAGCAAGCTCTACAAAACTGACTTTAACACATTCAGCCAACTCTTTCGGCCCAACCACAACACCACAGCCAATACTCAACAAAACTGACTGAAACACATAATAATAATACTCAACAAACCAAAAGGCTGGTGGCATCTGAAACACGGTGGAGGCAACCAGAAGTGCGACGGACAAGTGCTGGACCTAACTGAACATGGCTGGAACGGCGTGAGGTGGCCTGGAACTCGTCGGAACAGCAATAGGTGCGTCCGAATTGGATGGGCAGCAGCGGAATTGGTGGCATTTTCATGTTATATATATTCTTGGTTCTAGTATCTATTTTTTAGGATGGGGCGGTTCTCGGGATGGATATTGCTTAAGATCCAGAACCATCCCAAAAGAAAAAATACGAGACAGAACGGGACAGGAAAAGTCAAAGTCAACAGATTTTGTCAGTCCCGAATCTTTAGGGACAAGACTTCGAGTCGGGTCGCGAATCTCCGAGTCCCGTGAGCCGCCCTACTAAATGCATATAAAGTTAAATCAGTAAACTCCTAAACCCCGTAATGCCTAAATACATAAACCATTGAGAATCAAAAGCCTTTTATGCATATTCCATTGAGAATCAATGAAATAAACAGGCAAACATATATAAGACAAATTTTGAATGCTAGTCCAAGTGTCGGTAGTCAATGAAACTCTACAACAATGAGATGATATGCTATCTAATAATTTCTTCTTTTCCTTCACAAACAAAGAAAAACAATCCCTCCGTGTAGAGTACTCAGATGGAATTTTAAATTAAGGCACACTAACTTCACAAAACTCCTTAAATTCATCTCTCTCAACAAAACAAAAAGGCAATTCATCTTTTATGATCATTTTAACCAAAGCCTCCCTAACTAGTTGTTGATCAAATTGCCAATAAGTTAATTTGTTATCCTCTAAACTAGTACCTTTAGTGAAATTCAACAAAGATTGAGACTTGACTTTAACTTTGTGAGCTTCAATTAATTCTTTTTTGTGCGGAAATTTCCTACAAGTCTTTCCAAAGTATTTCCATAAACCCGAAGTAGCTTGATTACTTTTTGCCAAATATTCTTTCATACACCATATACAAGTTGCCCTAACAGTTTCATTTCCCTCAGAATCAACTAATAACTCATAAGTTTCCCAAACAGCAGACTTATACTTTTTATGAGCTTGAGGTTCAGATGTACCTTGACTTTCTTTTACAATTGGAATTGAAGAACTTGCCGTAACAATTGGTGGGTTCGTGAAAAGATGATGATTGGATTTACGAGTACTTTGATCATTGGAGATGTGATCATCTTCTATTTATTTTATTTTTTATTTACCGCTGTATTGTGCCATCTGCATTGACATTAATTAATATGATATGTTAAGCATAAATACATATAAATATTTCAAACAAGCAAGCTCTACAAAACTGACTTTAACACATTCAGCCAACTCTTTCGGCCCAACCACAACACCACAGCCAATACTCAACAAAACTGACTGAAACACATAATAATAATACTCAACAAACAAAAGGCTGGTGGCATCTGAAACACGGTGGAGGCAACCAGAAGTGCGACGGACAAGTGCTGGACCTAACTGAACATGGCTGGAACGGCGTGAGGTGGCCTGGAACTCGTCGGAACAGCAATAGGTGCGTCCGAATTGGATGGGCAGCAGCGGAATTGGTGGCATTTTCATGTTATATATATTCTTGGTTCTAGTATCTATTTTTTAGGATGGGGCAGTTCTCGGGATGGATATTGCTTAAGATCCAGAACCATCCCAAAAGAAAAAATACGAGACAGAACGGGACAGGAAAAGTCAAAGTCAACAGATTTTGTCAGTCCCGAATCTTTAGGGACAAGACTTCGAGTCGGGTCGCGAATCTCCGAGTCCCGTGAGCCGCCCTACTAAATGCATATAAAGTTAAATCAGTAAACTCCTAAACCCCGTAATGCCTAAATACATAAACCATTGAGAATCAAAAGCCTTTTATGCATATTCCATTGAGAATCAATGAAATAAACAGGCAAACATATATAAGACAAATTTTGAATGCTAGTCCAAGTGTCGGTAGTCAATGAAACTCTACAACAATGAGATGATATGCTATCTAATAATTTCTTCTTTTCCTTCACAAACAAAGAAAAACAATCCCTCCGTGTAGAGTACTCAGATGGAATTTTAAATTAAGGCACACTAACTTCACAAAACTCCTTAAATTCATCTCTCTCAACAAAACAAAAAGGCAATTCATCTTTTATGATCATTTTAACCAAAGCCTCCCTAACTAGTTGTTGATCAAATTGCCAATAAGTTAATTTGTTATCCTCTAAACTAGTACCTTTAGTGAAATTCAACAAAGATTGAGACTTGACTTTAACTTTGTGAGCTTCAATTAATTCTTTTTTGTGCGGAAATTTCCTACAAGTCTTTCCAAAGTATTTCCATAAACCCGAAGTAGCTTGATTACTTTTTGCCAAATATTCTTTCATACACCATATACAAGTTGCCCTAACAGTTTCATTTACCTCAGAATCAATTAATAACTCATAAGTTTCCCAAACAGCAGACTTATAATTTTTATGAGCTTGAGGTTCAGATGTACCTTGACTTTCTTTTACAATTGGAATTGAAGAACCTGCCGTAACAATTGGTGGGTTCATGAAAAGATGATGATTGGATTTACGAGTACTTTGATCATTGGAGATGTGATCATCTTCTATTTATTTTATTTTTTATTTACCGCTGTATTGTGCCATCTGCATTGACATTAATTAATATGATATGTTAAGCATAAATACATATAAATATTTCAAACAAGCAAGCTCTACAAAACTGACTTTAACACATTCAGCCAACTCTTTCGGCCCAACCACAACACCACAGCCAATACTCAACAAAACTGACTGAAACACATAATAATAATACTCAACAAACAAAAGGCTGGTGGCATCTGAAACACGGTGGAGGCAACCAGAAGTGCGACGGACAAGTGCTGGACCTAACTGAACATGGCTGGAACGGCGTGAGGTGGCCTGGAACTCGTCGGAACAGCAATAGGTGCGTCCGAATTGGATGGGCAGCAGCGGAATTGGTGGCATTTTCATGTTATATATATTCTTGGTTCTAGTATCTATTTTTTAGGATGGGGCGGTTCTCGGGATGGATATTGCTTAAGATCCAGAACCATCCCAAAAGAAAAAATACGAGACAGAACGGGACAGGAAAAGTCAAAGTCAACAGATTTTGTCAGTCCCGAATCTTTAGGGACAAGACTTCGAGTCGGGTCGCGAATCTCCGAGTCCCGTGAGCCGCCCTACTAAATGCATATAAAGTTAAATCAGTAAACTCCTAAACCTCGTAATGCCTAAATACATAAACCATTGAGAATCAAAAGGCTTTTATGCATATTCCATTGAGAATCAATGAAATAAACAGGCAAACATATATAAGACAAACTTTGAATGCTAGTCCAAGTGTCGGTAGTCAATGAAACTCTACAACAATGAGATGATATGCTATCTAATAATTTCTTCTTTTCCTTCACAAACAAAGAAAAACAATCCCTCCGTGTAGAGTACTCAGATGGAATTTTAAATTAAGGCACACTAACTTCACAAAACTCCTTAAATTCATCTCTCTCAACAAAACAAAAAGGCAATTCATCTTTTATGATCATTTTAACCAAAGCCTCCCTAACTAGTTGTTGATCAAATTGCCAATAAGTTAATTTGTTATCCTCTAAACTAGTACCTTTAGTGAAATTCAACAAAGATTGAGACTTGACTTTAACTTTGTGAGCTTCAATTAATTCTTTTTTGTGCGGAAATTTCCTACAAGTCTTTCCAAAGTATTTCCATAAACCCGAAGTAGCTTGATTACTTTTTGCCAAATATTCCTTCATACACCATATACAAGTTGCCCTAACAGTTTCATTTCCCTCAGAATCAACTAATAACTCATAAGTTTCCCAAACAGCAGACTTATACTTTTTATGAGCTTGAGGTTCAGATGTACCTTGACTTTCTTTTACAATTGGAATTGAAGAACCTGCCGTAACAATTGGTGGGTTCGTGAAAAGATGATGATTGGATTTACGAGTACTTTGATCATTGGAGATGTGATCATCTTCTATTTATTTTATTTTTTATTTACCGCTGTATTGTGCCATCTGCATTGACATTAATTAATATGATATGTTAAGCATAAATACATATAAATATTTCAAACAAGCAAGCTCTACAAAACTGACTTTAACACATTCAGCCAACTCTTTCGGTCCAACCACAACACCACAGCCAATACTCAACAAAACTGACTGAAACACATAATAATAATACTCAACAAACCAAAAGGCTGGTGGCATCTGAAACACGGTGGAGGCAACCAGAAGTGCGACGGACAAGTGCTGGACCTAACTGAACATGGCTGGAACGGCGTGAGGTGGCCTGGAACTCGTCGGAACAGCAATAGGTGCGTCCGAATTGGATGGGCAGCAGCGGAATTGGTGGCATTTTCATGTTATATATATTCTTGGTTCTAGTATCTATTTTTTAGGATGGGGCAGTTCTCGGGATGGATATTGCTTAAGATCCAGAACCATCCCAAAAGAAAAAATACGAGACAGAACGGGACAGGAAAAGTCAAAGTCAACAGATTTTGTCAGTCCCGAATCTTTAGGGACAAGACTTCGAGTCGGGTCGCGAATCTCCGAGTCCCGTGAGCCGCCCTACTAAATGCATATAAAGTTAAATCAGTAAACTCCTAAACCCCGTAATGCCTAAATACATAAACCATTGAGAATCAAAAGCCTTTTATGCATATTCCATTGAGAATCAATGAAATAAACAGGCAAACATATATAAGACAAATTTTGAATGCTAGTCCAAGTGTCGGTAGTCAATGAAACTCTACAACAATGAGATGATATGCTATCTAATAATTTCTTCTTTTCCTTCACAAACAAAGAAAAACAATCCCTCCGTGTAGAGTACTCAGATGGAATTTTAAATTAAGGCACACTAACTTCACAAAACTCCTTAAATTCATCTCTCTCAACAAAACAAAAAGGCAATTCATCTTTTATGATCATTTAACCAAAGCCTCCCTAACTAGTTGTTGATCAAATTGCCAATAAGTTAATTTGTTATCCTCTAAACTAGTACCTTTAGTGAAATTCAACAAAGATTGAGACTTGACTTTAACTTTGTGAGCTTCAATTAATTCTTTTTTGTGCGGAAATTTCCTACAAGTCTTTCCAAAGTATTTCCATAAACCCGAAGTAGCTTGATTACTTTTTGCCAAATATTCCTTCATACACCATATACAAGTTGCCCTAACAGTTTCATTTCCCTCAGAATCAACTAATAACTCATAAGTTTCCCAAACAGCAGACTTATACTTTTTATGAGCTTGAGGTTCAGATGTACCTTTACTTTCTTTTACAATTGGAATTGAAGAACCTGCCGTAACAATTGGTGGGTTCGTGAAAAGATGATGATTGGATTTACGAGTACTTTGATCATTGGAGATGTGATCATCTTCTATTTATTTTATTTTTTATTTACCGCTGTATTGTGCCATCTGCATTGACATTAATTAATATGATATGTTAATCATAAATACATATAAATATTTCAAACAAGCAAGCTCTACAAAACTGACTTTAACACATTCAGCCAACTCTTTCGGCCCAACCACAACACCACAGCCAATACTCAACAAAACTGACTGAAACACATAATAATAATACTCAACAAACCAAAAGGCTGGTGGCATCTGAAACACGGTGGAGGCAACCAGAAGTGCGACGGACAAGTGCTGGACCTAACTGAACATGGCTGGAACGGCGTGAGGTGGCCTGGAACTCGTCGGAACAGCAATAGGTGCATCGGAATTGGATGGGCAGCAGCAGAATTGGTGGCATTTTCATGTTTTATATATATATATATATATTCTTGGTTCAAGTATCTATTTTTTAGGATGGGGCGGTTCTCGTGATAGATATTGCTTAAGATCCAGAACCATCCCAAAAGAAAAAATACGAGACAGAACGGGACAGGAAAAGTCAAAGTCAACAGATTTTGTCAGTCCCGAATCTTTAGGGACAAGACTTCGAGTCGGGTCGCGAATCTCCGAGTCCCGTGAGCCGCCCTACTAAATGCATATAAAGTTAAATCAGTAAACTCCTAAACCTCGTAATGCCTAAATACATAAACCTTTAAACCTCTAAATACTACTTAATAATTAATAAATCTAATTTTTATTGCTATTTATTATATTTGTAAATATTTTTAAATATTCATTTTAATTATTTATTAGTGTATTTATTTAGAAATATTTATTAAAAAATAGATTATCAGTGAGAAAAATATAATTTAAATAATATATTATTTATCTAATAAAATATACGCTTATAAAAGAAGTATAAATTTAAAAATTAAAATTTATTATCAAGTAATATAAGTAACTTTAATTTTGAATCAATTACGGTTTTGTAAATATTTTTTAATTAATATCTATCTTAATATTAATAGTTTATAAATTTAATTTTTGATCATTATTATAATATCTATGAATAAAATTATTTATATTAAATTTATATGATATATAATTATTAATATTATTATAACAAGATATTGTATTAAAATTTCAAATAATTTTAAATATTATTATATTTTCAAATGTTATAACCTATGAAAATGATAAAAAATTATAGAAATTTTTTTTGTTATTTTATTTTTTTAATTAAAACTTATAAACCACTAAAAGATTAAAAACATAAATCGATAAACTCCTAATGACAAAACCTTTAAATACTTAAATCATTAAACTGGTATACATTAATAATAAATTATAAATCTCATTTATATTTTTATTCATTATAATTTTAAATTTTTATTTTAATTATTTATCAATTTTTTTTATAGATATATTAATTATAAAATAACTTATTAGTGAGACACAACTAATTTAAATTAAACCAGTATCCCTAAATAATAAATAATAAATCTCATTTTTTTTTCATTATAATTTTAAATATTCATTTTAATTATTTATTTGTTTATTTATATATAAATATTAATTACAAAATAAATTGAGTTATACAAATATAATTTATATAAATTATTTTTCATCAAAAAATTATTGATAAACTTTTTAAAAGAAAAAAAAATTTCAAAACAAAAAATTATTATATAGTAATATATTTTGCTTTTCTTATGAATCATTTTAGGTTTTGTAATTATGTTTTAATTGATATCTATCTTATTAAAAATAGATTATTAATTTATTTTTTGATCAATATTAGAATATTTATCAATAAAATAGGTTATATTGAATTTATATGATATATAAATATAATGATCATTTTAACTAAATAATATAATCACTTTTCAAAAAAAATTTAAAAATTATTATATTTTCAAAGGATATAACCTTAAAAAATGAGAAAAAATAAAAAAAATAATTTTTTTGTTATTTCTTTTTTTAAATAATAACCTATATATCATTAAATGCTTACTTACTTAAATCAGTAAGCTCATAGACCCCGAAAACCCTAAATACATAAACCTTTTAACCGCTATATATTACTTAATAAAAAATAAATCTCATTTTTATTTCTATTTATTATAATTTTAATTATTCATTTTAATTATTGATAGTTTAATTTTTTAGAAAAATTAATTACAAAATAAATTTACAGTGAGATAAATATTATTAAAATAATTTATTTTTAAAAAAAATTATAAGCTTATAAAAAGAAGAAAATTTTTAAAAATTAAATATTATTATTTAGTAATATATTTTGATTTTATTTTGAATCATTTTGTGTTATTTAAATATATTTTAATTAATATTTATATTATTAATAATAGTTTATTAATTTATTTTTGATCATTATTATAATATCTATCATTAAATTTATTTATATTGAATTTATATGATATATAATTAGTAGGATTTAAATAATTATACATGGTATTCACATTTCAAAAAATTTTAAAAATTATTTTATTTTCAAAGGTTATAACTTTTGAAAATCAGAAAAAATCAAAAATAGAAATTTAATTATTATATAAATAAAACCTATAAACAACTAAATGCCTAAAAACACAAATTGCTAATATATATAACTTAAATACTTAAACCATTAAACCTATATAACCTAAATAATAAATAATAAATAATAAATTTAATTTTTATTTGTATTCATTATTATTTTAAATATTCATTCTAATTATTTTTTAATTTATTTTTATAGAAATATTAATTACAAAATAAATAATGAGTGAGACATATAAATTAAATATATTATTTTTTATGAAAAAAAATATAAGCTTATAAAAATAAAAAAAAAATTAAAATTTTATTTAATAATATAATTTACTTTTATTTTAAATTTTTTTGGGTTCTGGAAATATATTTTAATTAATATCTATCTTATTAATAATAATTTATTAATTTATTTTTTGAACATCAAAATAATATATATTAATAAAATTTTTTATATTGAATCTACATCAAATATAATTATTAAGATTATTATAACTAAGTATTGTATTCATATTTTAGAAATAGTAAAAAATTATTATATTTTCAAAGGTCATAACCTTTGAAAATCACGAAAATTGATAAAAATAAATTTTTTGTTATTTCATTCATTTAATAAAACCTATAAACACCTAAATGTGTAAACATATAAATCAATAAACTCATTAACCCCAAAACCTCAATAAACATAAACCATTAAATTGTTATACCCTAAATAATAAATCATAAATCTTATTTGTATTAGTATTCATTATATTTTTATATATACATTTTAATTATTTATTAGTTATTTTTATAGAAATATAAATTTAAAAATAAATTAATAGTGAGAATAAATAACAGAAAAAAAATTATTAGTTATTTTTATTACTTAATTATTTATTAGTTTAATTTTAAAAAATTATTATATTAGTATTCATTATATTTTTATATATACATTTTAATTTTTTATTAGTTTATTTTTATAGAAATATAATTTAAATAATTTATTTTTCATTAAAAAATATATAAGCTTATAAATGGATACAAAAATATAAAAATTTAAAATTAATATTTAGTAAAATATTTCACTTTGATTTTGAATCATTTTAGGTTTTGTAAATATATTTTAAACAATATTTATCTTATTAATAATTGTTTATTAATCTTTTGTATGATCATTATTATAATATAAATCAATATATTTGTTTATATTTAATTTACATGATATTTAATTATTAAGATTATCATAACTAAATAAAGTATTCACATTAAAAAAAATTTAAAAATTCTTATACTTTCAAAGGTTATATCCTTCAAAAATGAGAACAAATAACAAAAAAAATTTTTTTGTTATTTTATTTTTTAAGTAAACCTATAAACTACTAAATACCTAAACACTTAAATCACTAAATTCTTAAACCCCAAAACTCCTAAATATATAATCTTTTAAACCTGTATATTTTATCTTATTAATAATTGTCTTATTTAATATTTATCTTATTAATATATTTTACTTTGATTTTGAATCATTTTAGGTTTTGCAAATAAATTTTATTTAATATCTATCTTATTAATAATAGTTTATTAATTTATTTTATTATCTTCATCATAATATCTATAAAAATCTATATTGAATTTACATTATTTATAATTATTTAGATTATTATAACAAAATAATATTTTTATATTTTAAAAAAATTTAAAAATTATTAAGTTTTCAAAGGATATAACTTTTGAAAATAAGAAAAAAAAATAAATTTTTTGTTATTAGATTTTTTAAATAAAATCTATAAACCACAAAATACCTAAATTCTTAATGACTAAACTTCTAAACCCCAAAGCCCATAAATACATGAGCCTTTAAATTAGTATACTCTAAATAATAAATAATAAATCTCATTTTTATTATTATTCATTATATTTTTAAATATTCATTTTAATTATTTATCAGTTTATTTTTGTTGAAATATTAATTACAAAATAAATTATTAGTAAGACGGATATAATTTAAATAATTTATTTTTCATCAAAAAAATATAAGATTATAAAAAGAGGCAAAATTTTTAAAACAAAATTTTATTATTTAGTAATTTATTTTAATTTAATTTTGAATAATTTTAGATTTAGCAATTATATTTTAATTTATATCATTCTAATTAATAATAGTTTATTAATTTATTTATTGATCAATATTATAATATCTATTAATAAAATTATTTATATTGATTAAACATTATATATAATTATCAAGTTTATTATAACTAAATATTATATTCACATTTTAAAAAAATTAAAAATTAATATATTTTCAAAGGTTATAACCATCAAAAATTATATAAAATCACTTTAAGGCATAAACACTTAAATGATTAAACCCTAAAACACCTAAATACTTAAACCATTAAACCTGTATATCTTGAATAATAAATAATAATTCTCAATTTTATTTGTATTCATTATAATTTTAAATATTTATTTTAATTATTTATTAGTTTATTTTTATAAAATTATTATTTACAAAAAAAATTATGAGGAAGACAAATATAATTTAAATAATTTATTTTTAATAACAAAAATTTAAACATATAAAAAAAGAAAAATATTTAAAAAAATTATTATTTAATAATATATACTTTGATTTTGAATAAATTTAGATTTTGCAAATATATTTTAAATAATATCTATCTTATTAATAATAGTTTATTAATTTATTTATTGATCATTATTATAATATCTAGCAATGTGATTACTTATATTGAATTTAAATGACATATATTTATTAAGATTATTATAACTAAATATTATCTTTACATTTTAAAAAAATTTGGAAATTTTTATATTTTCAAAGGTTATAACCTTCAAAAATTAGAAAAAAAAATAAAAATAATTTTTTTATTATATCATTGTTTAAATAAAACTTATAGATCACTAAATGCCTAAACAATTTAATATCTAAACTCCTAAACACAAAAGCCCCTAAATACTTAAAACTTTAAACTCGTAAACCTTAAATATTATTTAAATAATTTATTTTTCATCATAAAAAAAATAAGCTGATAAAAAGAAACAAAAACTGAAAAACAAAAATTATTATTTGGTAATAAATTTTACTTTGATTTTGAATAATTTTTGGTTTTGCAATTATCTTTTAATTTATATCTATCATATTAATAATAGCATATTAATTTATTTTTTGATAATTGATATCATATCTATCAATAAAATTGTTTATATTTAGTTTATATTATATATAATTATAATGATTCTTATTACTAAATAATGTATTCACATTTTAAAAAAATTTAAAATTATATATTTTCAAATGTTATACCCTTTGAAAATGTGAGAAAATATCAAAAATAATTTTTTTGTTATCTCATTTTTTAAATAAATCCTATAAACTACTAAATGCCTAAACACTTAAGTCAATATCTTCGAAATCTCGAAAACCATAAATAGATAATCCTTTTAAACTAGTATACTCTAAATAATAAATAAAAAATTTCAATATTATTTTTTTCATTATAATTTAAAATATTCATTTTAATTATTTATTCGTTTATTTTTATTAAATATTAATTACAATATAAATTATGAGTTAGACAAATATAATTTATATAAATTATTTTTAAACAAAAAATATAGATAAACTATAAAAAGAAGAAAAAATTTCAAAACAAATTTTATTATATAGTAATATATTTTGCTTTCCTTCTGAATCATTTTAGGTTTTGTAATTATATTTTAATTGAAATCTATCTTATTAATAATAGATTATTAATTTATTTTTTGATCATTATTAGAATATTTATCAATAAAATTATTTATATTGAATTTATATGAAATATAATTATAATGATTATTATAACTAAATATTGAATTCACTTTTGAAAAAAATTTAAAAATTATTATATTTTCTAAGGTTATCACCTTCGAAAATATAAAAAAATAAAAAAAAATAATTTTTTTGATTTTTTTAAAATAACACCTATAAACCACTAAATGCATGCACAGTTAAATCAGTAAACTCTAACCCCATAATGCCAAAATACATAAACCATTAAAAAGTTATATACTACTTAATAATTAATAAATCTAATTTTTAATTCTATTTATTATAATTTTAAATATTAATTTTAATTATTTATTAGTTTATTTTTAAAGAAATGTCTATTAAAAAATAAATTATGAGTGTGACAAATATAATATAAAAAATATATATGCTTATAAAAGAAGCAAAAATTTAAAAATTAAAAATTGTTTTCCACTTATATATTTTACTATAATTTTGAATCAATTTGGGTTTTGTAATTATTTTTTAATTAATATGTATCTTAATATCAATAGTTTATAAATTTAATTCTGATCATTATTATAATATATATTAATAAAATTGTTTATATTGAATTTATATGATATATAATTATTAATATTATTATAACTAAGTATTGTATTCACATTTCAAAAAATTATAAATATTATTATATTTTCAAAGGTTATAACCTATGAAAATGAGAAATAATTATAGAATTTTTTTTTGATATTTTATCTTCTTAAATAAAATATATAAACCACTAAAAGCCTAAAAACATAAATCCCTAAAATCGTAAATAAAAATATTTCTAAATACTTAATCCATTAAACTGGTATACAGTAATAATAAATCATAAATCTCATTTTAAATTTTATTCAGTATAAATTTAAATTTTTATTTTATATATTTGTCAGTTTATTTTTAGAGAAATATTAATTATAAAATAAATTATTAGTGAGACGGATCTAATTTAAATTAGACTGGTATACCCAAAATAATAAAGAATAAATCTGAATATTATTTTTTTCATTATAATTTAAAATATTCATTTTAATTATTTATTTGAGTATTTAAGGGCTTTAGGGTTTAGGAATTTAAAGATTTATTTGTTTAGGTATTTAATGGTTTATAAGTTTAATTTATAATTCTATAAAAATAAACTAATAAATAATTTAAAATGAATATCTAAAACGATAATGAATACAAATAATATAGAGATTTATTATTTATTATTTAGGATATACTAGTTAGAATGGTTTAAGTATTTAGGTGTTTTGTAGTTTAGTGATTTAAGTGTTTAGGCCTTTAGTGATTTATAGATTTTATTTAAAGAATAGAAAAATAAAAAAAGTAATTTTTTGATTTTTTTTAATTTTTGAAATTTATATCCTTTGAAAATATAATAATTTTAAATTTTTTAAAATGTGAATATAATATTTAGTTATAATAATCTTAATAATTTTATATAATGTAAACTCAATATAAATATTTTTTTAATACATATTATAATAATGATCAATAAAAAATTAATAAACTATTATTAATAAGAATGATAAAAATAAAAATTTAATTACAAAATGTAAAATGATTCCAAATCAAAATAATATATATTACTAAATAATAAATTTTTGTTTTTAAATTTTGCCTCTTTTTATAAGGATATATAATTTTTTTGATAAAAAATAAATTATATATATTAGATCTGTTTCACTAAAAATTTATTTTGTAATTAATAGTTCCATAAAAATAAACTGATAAATAATTAAAATAAAAATTTAAAATTATACTTAATAAAAATTAAATTGAGATTTATGATTTTTTATTAATGTACACCTGTTTAATGGTTTATGTATTTAGAGGTTTTGTCATTTAGGAGTTTAGAAATTTATGTTTTTAGGCATTTAGTGGTTTATAAGTTTTATTTAAACAATAAAATAACAAAAAAAAATTTGTAATTTTTTCTCATTTTCATAGGTTATAACCTTTGAAAATATAATAATATTTATAATTTTTTGAAATGTGAATTCAATATTTAGTTATTTTAATATTAATAATTATATATCATATAAATTCAATATTAATAATTTTATTGATAGATATTATAATAATGATCAAAAATTAAATTAATAAACTATTAATAATAAGATAGATATTAATTAAAAAATATTTACTATACCCAAATCGTTTCAAGATTAAACTATAATATATTACTGTATAATAATTTTTAATTTTTAAATTTGTACTTCTTTTATAAGCGTATATATTTTTTTTGATTAAAAATAAATTATTTAAATTATATTTTTCCCACTAATAATTTATTTTGTAATAAATATTTTATAAAAATAAACTAATAATAATTAAAATCATTATTTAAAATTATAATAAATAAAATAAAAATTAGATTTATTAATTATTAAGTAGCATATAGTGGTTTGATGGTTTATGTATTTAGGAGTTTACTAATTTACCTATAAATGCATTTAGTGGTTTATATGTTTTATTTAAAAAATAAAATAAAAAAAAATTATTTTTGTTATTTTTTGATATTTTCAAAGGTTATAACCATTGAAAATACTATAAATTTTAAATTATTTTCTAAAGTGAATACAATCTTACGTTATAAAAATCATTATATTTATATATCATATAAATTCAATATAAACAATTTTTTTGATAAATATTCTAATAATGATCAAAAAAAATTTAATAATATATTATTAATAGGATAGATATCAATTAAAATGTAATTACAAAATCTAAAATGATTCAGAAGCAAAGCAAAATATATTACTAAATAATAATATTTTGTTTTAATTTTTTTTTTCTTTCAAAAAGTTTATGTATATTTTTTTGATAAAAAATAATTTATATAAATTATATTTATCTAACTCATAATTTATTTTATAATTAATATTTTTATAAAAATAAACAAATAAATAATTAAAATGAATATTTAAAATTATAATTAAAAAAAATGAGATTTATTATTTATTATTTTGGGATACCGGTTTAATTTAAATTAGATATTTCTCACTAATAATTTATTTTTTAATTAATATTTCTTTAAAAATAAACTGATAAATAATTAAAATAACAATTTAAAAGTATACTAAATAAAATTTAAAATGAGATTTATGATTTATTATTACTATATACCAGTTTAAAATTTTGCCTCTTTTTATAAGGATATATATTTTTTTTGATGAAAAATAAATTATTTATATTAGATCTGTCTCACTAATAATTTATTTTATAATTAATATTTCTATAAAAATAAACTGATAAATAATTAAAATAAAAATTTAAAATTATACTTAATAAAAATTAAAATGAGATTTATGATTTTTTATTAATGTACATCAGTTTAATGGTTTAAGTATTTAGAGGTTTTGTTGTTAAGGAGTTTACCAATTTTGTTTTTAGGTATTTAGTGGTTTATAAGTTTTATTTAAAAAATAAAATCACAAAAAAAATTTGTAATTTTTTCTCATTTTCATAGGGTATAACCTTTGAAAATATAATAATATTTAAAATTAAAATTAATAAACTATTAATAATAAGATAGATATTAATTAAAAAACATTTACAATACCCAAATCGATTCAAGATTAAACTATAATATATTACTGTATAATAATTATTAATTTTTAAATTTGTACTTCTTTTATAAGCGTATATATTTTTTTGATTAAAAATAAATTATTTAAATTATATTTTTCCCACTCATTATTTATTTTGTAATAAATATTTTATAAAAATAAACTAATAATAATTAAAATCATTATTTAAAATTATAATAAATAAAATAAAAATTAGATTTATTAATTATTAAGTAGCATATAGTGGTTTGATGGTTTATGTATTTAGGAGTTTACTAATTTACCTATAAATGCATTTAGTGGTTTATATGTTTTATTTAAAAAATAAAATAAAAAAAAATGATTTTTGTTATTTTTTGATATTTTCAAAGGTTATAACCATTGAAAATACTATAAATTTTAAATTATTTTCTAAAGTGAATACAATCTTACGTTATAAAAATCATTATATTTATATATCATATAAATTCAATATAAACAATTTTTTTGATAAATATTCTAATAATGATCAAAAAAAATTTAATAATATATTATTAATAGGATAGATATCAATTAAAATGTAATTAAAAAATCTAAAATGATTCAGAAGCAAAGCAAAATATATTACTAAATAATAATATTTTGTTTTAATTTTTTTTTTCTTTCAAAAAGTTTATGTATATTTTTTTGATAAAAAATAATTTATATAAATTATATTTATCTAACTCATAATTTATTTTATAATTAATATTTTTATAAAAATAAACAAATAAATAATTAAAATGAATATTTAAAATTATAATTAAAAAAAATGAGATTTATTATTTATTATTTTGGGATACCGGTTTAATTTAAATTAGATATTTCTCACTAATAATTTATTTTTTAATTAATATTTCTTTAAAAATAAACTGATAAATAATTAAAATAACAATTTAAAAGTATACTAAATAAAATTTAAAATGAGATTTATGATTTATTATTACTATATACCAGTTTAAAATTTTGCCTCTTTTTATAAGGATATATATTTTTTTTGATGAAAAATAAATTATTTATATTAGATCTGTCTCACTAATAATTTATTTTATAATTAATATTTCTATAAAAATAAACTGATAAATAATTAAAATAAAAATTTAAAATTATACTTAATAAAAATTAAAATGAGATTTATGATTTTTTATTAATGTACATCAGTTTAATGGTTTAAGTATTTAGAGGTTTTGTTGTTAAGGAGTTTACCAATTTTGTTTTTAGGTATTTAGTGGTTTATAAGTTTTATTTAAAAAATAAAATCACAAAAAAAATTTGTAATTTTTTCTCATTTTCATAGGGTATAACCTTTGAAAATATAATAATATTTAAAATTAAAATTAATAAACTATTAATAATAAGATAGATATTAATTAAAAAACATTTACAATACCCAAATCGATTCAAGATTAAACTATAATATATTACTGTATAATAATTATTAATTTTTAAATTTGTACTTCTTTTATAAGCGTATATATTTTTTTGATTAAAAATAAATTATTTAAATTATATTTTTCCCACTCATTATTTATTTTGTAATAAATATTTTATAAAAATAAACTAATAATAATTAAAATCATTATTTAAAATTATAATAAATAAAATAAAAATTAGATTTATTAATTATTAAGTAGCATATAGTGGTTTGATGGTTTATGTATTTAGGAGTTTACTAATTTACCTATAAATGCATTTAGTGGTTTATATGTTTTATTTAAAAAATAAAATAAAAAAAATTATTTTTGTTATTTTTTGATATTTTCAAAGGTTATAACCATTGAAAATACTATAAATTTTAAATTATTTTCTAAAGTGAATACAATCTTACGTTATAAAAATCATTATATTTATATATCATATAAATTCAATATAAACAATTTTTTTGATAAATATTCTAATAATGATCAAAAAAATTTAATAATATATTATTAATAGGATAGATATCAATTAAAATGTAATTACAAAATCTAAAATGATTCAGAAGCAAAGCAAAATATATTACTAAATAATAATATTTTGTTTTAATTTTTTTTTTCTTTCAAAAAGTTTATGTATATTTTTTTGATAAAAAATAATTTATATAAATTATATTTATCTAACTCATAATTTATTTTATAATTAATATTTTTATAAAAATAAACAAATAAATAATTAAAATGAATATTTAAAATTATAATTAAAAAAAATGAGATTTATTATTTATTATTTTGGGATACCGGTTTAATTTAAATTAGATATTTCTCACTAATAATTTATTTTTTAATTAATATTTCTTTAAAAATAAACTGATAAATAATTAAAATAACAATTTAAAAGTATACTAAATAAAATTTAAAATGAGATTTATGATTTATTATTACTATATACCAGTTTAAAATTTTGCCTCTTTTTATAAGGATATATATTTTTTTTGATGAAAAATAAATTATTTATATTAGATCTGTCTCACTAATAATTTATTTTATAATTAATATTTCTATAAAAATAAACTGATAAATAATTAAAATAAAAATTTAAAATTATACTTAATAAAAATTAAAATGAGATTTATGATTTTTTATTAATGTACATCAGTTTAATGGTTTAAGTATTTAGAGGTTTTGTTGTTAAGGAGTTTACCAATTTTGTTTTTAGGTATTTAGTGGTTTATAAGTTTTATTTAAAAAATAAAATCACAAAAAAAATTTGTAATTTTTTCTCATTTTCATAGGGTATAACCTTTGAAAATATAATAATATTTAAAATTAAAATTAATAAACTATTAATAATAAGATAGATATTAATTAAAAAACATTTACAATACCCAAATCGATTCAAGATTAAACTATAATATATTACTGTATAATAATTATTAATTTTTAAATTTGTACTTCTTTTATAAGCGTATATATTTTTTTGATTAAAAATAAATTATTTAAATTATATTTTTCCCACTCATTATTTATTTTGTAATAAATATTTTATAAAAATAAACTAATAATAATTAAAATCATTATTTAAAATTATAATAAATAAAATAAAAATTAGATTTATTAATTATTAAGTAGCATATAGTGGTTTGATGGTTTATGTATTTAGGAGTTTACTAATTTACCTATAAATGCATTTAGTGGTTTATATGTTTTATTTAAAAAATAAAATAAAAAAAATTATTTTTGTTATTTTTTGATATTTTCAAAGGTTATAACCATTGAAAATACTATAAATTTTAAATTATTTTCTAAAGTGAATACAATCTTACGTTATAAAAATCATTATATTTATATATCATATAAATTCAATATAAACAATTTTTTTGATAAATATTCTAATAATGATCAAAAAAAATTTAATAATATATTATTAATAGGATAGATATCAATTAAAATGTAATTACAAAATCTAAAATGATTCAGAAGCAAAGCAAAATATATTACTAAATAATAATATTTTGTTTTAATTTTTTTTTTCTTTCAAAAAGTTTATGTATATTTTTTTGATAAAAAATAATTTATATAAATTATATTTATCTAACTCATAATTTATTCTGTAATTAATATATTTATAAAAATAAACAAATAAATATTTAACATGAATATTTAAAATTATAATGAAAAAAAATGAGATTTTTTATTTATTATTTAGTGATACCGTTTTAATTTAAATTAAATATTTCTCACTAATGATTTATTTTGTAATTAATATTTCTATAAAAATAAACTGATAAATATTTAAAATAAAAATTTAAAATTATACTAAATAAAATTTAAAATGAGATTTATGAATTATTATTACTATATACCAGTGTTGGGTAATTGTGCTCCCACGGGTAGTGAGATTAAGAAACAGAAAACAACAGAAACACAGAAACAAGCAATATATATATCCCAATCCAACATCATACACGACAAAATCAAAAACGAGAATTCAACACAGAAAATAACGTGGTTTGCTAGTCGCTCAGTACGACGAGCTACCTCCACCAAAAAATGCGTATACGTTACAGATTAAAACCAAAATAGAATGTCTTACAGTATGCAACATAGAGTAGTCACGAAATCACACAGAGAGAAGAAGGTGAGGGATGATGAAGACTTCAAACCGGGTCAAAACAGCCACACGAAAATTAAAATTACAAATCATTTTATATGAAAAATAAACATCAGTTCATTTAACCGAATCGGGTCGGATCATGGAACGGGCCATGCTCTGCTCCAAAAATTTCGGTCTTTTAATATTTCCTTTCCTGCACTTATATGAAAATATTAAAACAGAAAAGACATTTGGTTATACAAATAGATTATTAAGTAAAAACAAATTACATATACAGCAATCACCACCTTAATTTGTTTTGCATACAGATAGAGAGGCACTCTCTATAAACAGTTAGTCCAAAAAAACTACATCGGATTTGATATGTTCAGTAAGTCAAGACAGTGTCTTAACTTATTCAAAGTAACAGGTTTGGCAAACATGTCAGCTGGATTATCAGAAGTTGCAATCTTCTTTACTTGTACCCTCTTCTCAGATCGAAGGAAATGACATCGCATCAATCTGCTTTGTCCTCTCATGATGCACTTGGTCTTTTGCTAAACAAATAGCACTGAGGTTGTCACAGAAGACTGTTGCAACCTCTTCATAAAGACCAAGGTCCTTGAGAAAACCTTTCAGCCATATCCCTTCCTTCGTAGCTTCAGTCAGAGGCATATACTTTACTTCAGTAGAAGATAAAGTAAAAGAAGATTGCAGTGTGGCTTCCCAGCTAACTACAGAACCACATACAGTGAAGACATAACCAGTCATAGACTGTCTACTGTCAACATCTCCTGCATAGTCAGAATCAGAATATCCTGCCAGCAAGAGTTCAGATTCATTACCAAATATTAGACCAACATCATAAGTCTCCTTGAGGTATCTAAGTATCCTTTTAACAGCTTTTCAGTGCTATTGACCAGGGTTTATCATAAACCTACTCACTGCACTTACTGCATGAGCAATATCAGGTCGAGTGCACACCATAAGATACATGAGGCTCCCGACAGCACTAGAATAAGGAACCTTAGACATTTGTTCCTTATCAGATTCAGATTGAGGACAACATTCTAATGTCAGATGGAGGTTAGAAGCAAATGGTGTGGATAGAGGCTTACAAGAAGCCATTCCAAATCTAGATAGAAGTTTCTGAATATATTGTTTCTATGAAAGAAACAATTTTCTTTTAATTCTATCTCTGAATATTTCCATACCTAAAATTTGCATTCCTCCTCCAAGATCTTTCATATCAAATTCAGAACTAAGGAGATCTTTCAGTTCCTGAATATCATATTTATTTCTGGCAGCAATAAGCATATCATCTACATACAATAGAAAGTAGATAAATGACTCATCCTTGTGCATTTTTAAATAAACACTGTAGTCATGGTCACACATACTGTATTCATGACTAGTCATGAAATAGTCAAATCTCTTGTACCACTGACGGAGAGACTGCTTAAGTCCATAAAGAGACTTCAGAAGCTTGCACATACGGGTTTCCTTGCCTGATACCTCAAAACCCTCATGCTGGCTCTTGAAGATCTCTTCATCGAGATCTCCATGAAGAAAAGCCGTTTTGACATCTAGTTGCTCAAGTTCAAGATTCTGATGTGCTACTAATGCTAGATGCACTCTTATTGAGGTATGTCTAACTACAGGAGAGAATATATCATTGTAGTCAACACCCTCTTTCTGACTGAACCCTCATGCAACTAGACGTACCTTAAACTTTAAACCACCAGCAATTGAGGCATCTTCTTTCTTCTTGAAAATCCATTTGCAAGACACTATATTTCTTCTCTTTGGTTTAGGTACAATGATCCAGGTACCATTCTTATGAAAAGATTCAATTTCTTCATTCATGGAAACCAACCATGTCTCAGACTCAGGACAATTAATAGCATTCCTGAAGGAGGATGGTTCAGGAATGTCAATTTCTTCAGCAACTTGTAGGGAAAATCCTACAAACTCATCAAAGCCAAATCTCAGAGGAGGACGTGCGTTCACCCTCCTTTGTCTATCCCTTGCAATATAGTAGGGAATAGACTCTTCAAGTGTTGTTTCAGGATCAGGTTCAATAACAGATTTAGCATCATTTTCATGATTAGCTATCGTTTGTCTAGAAACAACAGACATCCTTCTTTGAGCTACAGATTCAGATTTTAGCTCCACCTTAAGTTCAGCTTGAGGAACATCAGGTAACTGAATAAAACTAGGTACTTGTTTTAGAATGACACTCTCGTCGATGGTAACACTCCTAGAGAGTATAACTCTTTTTTCAGATGGTGACCAGATACGGAATCCTTTGACTCCATCACCATAACCAACAAATATTCCCTTGCGTGCTCGAGGTTCAAGCTTACCATCATTTACATGATAGTAGGTAATACACCTGAACACCTTCAGATTGGAATAATCTGCAGGTTTACCAGTCCACACTTCAAATGGAATTTTAAAGTTAATTCCACTATGTGGCGATCTGTTTATCAGATGGCATGCTGTATTAACAGCTTCAGCCCAAAACTTTTTGCCTACGCCTGATTGAGAGAGCATACATTTAGTTCTCTCCAGAAGAGTTTGGTTTATCTTTCAGCAATGCCATTCTGCTGAGGAGTGTCCCTAATAGTTTTGTATCTCGCAATACCTTTGTCCTTACATAATTCCTCAAATTCAGACAAACAGAAATTTAGACCATTATCTATTCGTAATAGTTTAACCTTCTTTTGTGTTTGATTTTCTACTAAGCTAACACACTGCTTAAACTTTATAAAAGTCTCGGATTTATGTTTCATCATGAATACCCAGGACATCCTGGAGTAATCATCAACTAGACATAAATAAAATCGGGCACCCCTAAGAGATGTGACTCTAGAAGGGCCCCAACAGTCAGCATGGATATAATCCAAAATACTGTTTGTGCAGTGTATTGCTTTACCGAACTTAGTTCTATGTTTCTTACCAAAAACACAATGATCATAAAAATTTAATTTACTGACTCTATGACCAACAAGAAGATTAAGATCAGAGAGAATTTTCATACATTTCTCTTTCATATGTGCGAGCCGCATATGCCATACTCTGGTGAGTTCAACTTTGTCTTCAGATGTTGGCTTTCTGGATGTGACAGCAATAGCCCTTATCACTGTGGAACCTATCAGTGTGTATAGCATTCCAGTCTTCTGCCCCTTTAGTACAACATCATCTCATCGGTGAACATTCAGTGTTTCCTCTCTACCACTGAATGAATATCCCTGATCATCCATAAAACCAAGAGAAATGAGATTCATTATCATCTCATGGACATATCTCACATTTGAAAGTGAGACAATTCGGCCATCCCAAGTTTTCAGCCTGACTGTGCTGATTCCAACCACCTTACATGGTTGGCTGTTCCCCACCACAGCATGGCCAGCTTCCTTCTTGTCATATTTGCTGAACAACTCCAAGTGAGTGCTTATATGGAAGGAAGCACCAGTATCCAGAATCCATGAATCTGATCTTGCGATCGTTGTGGAGATTACCAACACAAGGTCTTCTCCATCATCAAGATCATCAAAAGTCATAGTAGCAGCAGGTGGGGGGTTAGGTTGACCTTGCTGTTCCAGCCTTGCTCTATTCTTCGGGCACTCAGTTTTCCAATGCCCTTTTTGTTTACAGTAGTGACAAATATCACCCTCCTTTGCCCTCTTCTGAATCTTATTTCCCTTCTTCTTGAATGGAACAAGTTGTGGCCTCCTGTTTGTCACCACCAATCCAGCAGGATGTTGTTCAAGTCTTTCAACCACTACATTTTGCCTCATCTCTATGGAGTGTAGGGCAGCCTGAACATCCTCTAGTGTAATCTCCTCTTTTCCCACAATGAGAGATTCAACAAAATTTTCATGGGAAGGAGGAAGAGAAACCAAGAGTAGAAGTGCAGCATCCTCATCATCCACCTTAGCATCCACACGTTTAAGGTCCATGAGAATGCTGTTCAAGTCATTAAGATGCTTCTTCAAAGAGGTTCCCTCTTGCATCCTCAGTGTGAATATCCTTCTCTTCAACAGAAGCTTGTTCTTTAATGATTTAGTCATGTATAGAGACTCAAGCTTGGGCCACAGTCCTACAGTAAATTCCTCATCTGCTACCTCAGCAATGACTTCATCCGACAAGCTCAACAGAATGGTGGAGTGTGCTTTCTCTTCACGTCTCCAAGCCTCAGCCTCGGTTATTCCAAGAGCAGCAATAGTGTGTGGACCGAAGCCTTGAACCAGAGGACTCCAAATATCGAAGTTTTTCAAATACGCTCGCATTTTAATTTGCCACATACTAAACCCGTTTCTACCATTGAATTTCTCAATCGTGGTGTTTAGGGTTCCAGCCATTTCAATAGAATATTGCTTGTACAGAAAAATCTCAAACCCTAAATGCACAATTGCTCGAAAAATCCCAAACAAAGCTCTGATACCAATTGTGGGGTAATTGCGCTTCCACGGGTAGTGAGATTAAGAAACAGAAAATAACATAAACACAGAAACAAACAATATATATATTCCAATCCAACAGCATCCATGACAGAATCAAAAATGAGAATTCAACACAGGAAATAACGTGGTTCGCTAGTCGCTCAGTATGACTAGCTACCTCCACCAGAAAATGCTTATGCGTTACAGATTAAAACTAAAATAGAATGTCTTACAGTATGTAGCACGGAGCAGTCACAAAATCGCACAAAGAGAAGAAGGAGAGGGATGATGAACAGTTCAAACCGGGTCAAAACACCCACACGAAAATTAAAATTACAAATCATTTTATATGAAAAATAAACATCCGGTTCATTTAACCGAATCGGGTCGGATCATGGAACGGGCCATGCTCTGCTCCAAAAATTTCGGTCTTTTAATATTTCCTTTCCTGCACTTAGATGAAAATATTAAAACAGAAAAGACATTTGGTTATACAAACAAATTATTAAGTAAAAACAAATTACATATACAGCAACTAGTTTAATGGCTTAAGTATTTAGAGGCTTTTTCATTTAGGATTTTAGAGATTTATGTTTTTAGGCTTTTAGTGGTTTATACATTTTATTTAAAAAAATAAATTATCAAAAAAAATTTCTATAATTTTTTCTCATTTTCATAGGTTATAACCTTTAAAAATATAATAATATTTAAAATTATTTGAAATGTGAATACAATACTTAGTTATAATAATATTAATAATTATATATCATATAAATTCAATATAAACAATTTTATTGATATATATTATAATAATGATCAAAATTAAATTTATAAACTATTGATATTAAGATACATATTAATTAAAAAATAATTATAAAACCCAAATTGATTCAAAATTATAGTAAAATATATTTCTAGATAATAATTTTTAATTTTTAAATTTTAAATTTTTACTTCTTTAATAAGCATATATATTTTTTAAATTATATTTGTCGCACTCATTATTTATTTTTTAATAAATATTTCTATAAAAATAAACTAATAAATAATTAAAATGAATATTTAAAATTATAATAAATAGAATTAAAAATTAGATTTATTAATTATTAAGGAGTATATAGGAGTTTAATGGTTTATGTATTTTGGCATTACGGGGTTTAGTAGTTTACTGATTTAACTGTGCATGCATTTAGTGGTTTATAGGTGTTATTTAAAAAAAATATCAAAAAATTTATTTTTTTTTATTTTTTGATATTTTCAAAGGTTATAACCTTTGAAAATATAATAATTTTTAAATTTTTTTTAAATGTTAATACAATATTTAGTTATAATAATTATTATATTTATATATCATATAAATTCAATATAAATATTTGTATTGATAAATATTCTAATAATGATCAAAGAATAAATTAATAATCTATTATTAATAAGATAGATATCAATTTAAAGATAATTACAAAACCTAAAATGATTCAGAAACAAAGCAAACTATATTACTATATAATAATTTTTTGTTTTGAATTTTATTTCTTTTAAAAAGTTTATCTATATTTTTTTGATGAAAATTAATTATATTTATTATATTTGTCTAACTCAATTTATTCTGTAATTAATAATTATATAAAAATAAATGAATAAATAATTAAAATGAATATTTTAAATTATAATGAAAAAAATAATATTGAGATCTATTATTTCTTATTTAAGGTATACCGGTTTAAAATGATTATCTATTTAGGGTTTTCGAGATTTAGGAGTTATTGATTTAAGTATTTAGGCATTTAGTGGTTTATAGGATTTATTTAAACAATGAAATAAAAAAAAATATTTTTGTTATTTTTTCACATTTTCAAAGGTTATAACATTTGAAAATATAATAATTATAAAATTTTTTTAAAATGTGAATAAAATATTTAGTAATAATAATCATTATAATTATATATAATTTAAACTAATTATAAATAATTTTATTGATAGATATGATATCAATTATCAAAAAATAAATTAATAAACTATTATTAATATGATAGATATAAATTAAAATATAATTACAAAACCTAAAATGATTCAAAATCAAGATTATAAGATTATTTTTTTTATTAAAATTAAATGATCCGACCTGCTCCAGTTAAATGAACCAAGAGAAATTTTAATATAAAATGTTTTGTTATTTTATTTTCAGGTGGCTGTTTTTGGACCCGTGGAAGTGTTCATCGTCTCTCTCTCTTCTCTCTCTATGATTGATTACGATTATTCTGTGTGCTGCATACTGTAAGACATTTCTGTTGCTTTAATCTATAAAGCAAAAGTATTTTTTGGTGGATTTAGCTAGTAGTACTAAGCGACTAGCGAACCACGTTATTTTCGGTGTTTATTTCTTGTTTTTTAATTCTATCATGGATGGTTGCTGAATTGGGATATATAAATTGCTTGTTTTCTGTTGTTTCTGTGTTTATGTATCTCAATCTCACTACCGTGGAAGTACAATTGCCCAATAATTATAAATGGTATACAGGTTTAATGGATCGATTATTTAGGGGTTTTGTCGTTTAGGAATTTAGCAATTTATGTTTTTAGGCATTTAGTGGTATATAGGTTTTATTTATATAATAAAAATAAAATTTTTTTTTTGATTTTTTTAGATTTTCAAAGGTTATAACCTTTGAAAATAAAATTATTTTTAAAATCTTTTGAAATGTGAATCACATGCATAATTATATTAATCTTATTAACTATATATCATATAAATTCAATATAAATAATTTTAATGATAGATATTATAATAATGATCAAAAATTAAATTAATAAACTATTATTAATAATATAAATATTAATGAAAATATAATTACATAACACAAAATGATTCAAAATCAAATAAAATTATATTACTAAATAATAATATTTAATTTTTAAATTTTTCCAACTTTTTATAAGCTTATATTTTTTTATGATTAAAAATAAATTATATAAATAATATCTGTCTCATTTGAAATTTATATTGTAATTAATTTTTCTAAAAAATTAAAATATAAATAATTAAAATGAATATTTAAAATTATAATAAATAGAAATAAAAATTAGATTTATTATTTATTAAGTAGTATACAACTGTTATAAGGTTTATGTATTTAGGGGTTTTGGGTTTTATAAGTTACTGATTTAAGTAAGTAAACAATTAGTGGTCTATATGTTTTATTTAAAAAAGAAATAACAAAAAAATTATTTTTTGTATTCTTTCTCATTTTTTATGATTATAACCTTTGAAAATATAATAATTTTTAAATTTTTTTCAAAATTGAATTCAATATTTATATATAATAATCATAATAATTATATATCATATAAATTCAATATAAATAATTTTATTGATATATATTCTAATAATTTTCAAAAAATAAATTAAAAATCTATTATGAATAAGATTGATATTACTTAAAATATAATATCAAAACCTAAAATGATTCAAAAGCATAACAAAATATATCACTAAATAATAATTATTTGTTTTTAAATTTTCATGTTTGTTACAAGCTTATCTATTTTTTGATGAAAAATAATTTTTATAAATTATATTTTTAACCCATAATTTATTTTATAATTAATATATATATATATATATATATATATATATATATATATATATATATATAAACTAAACAATCAAAATGAATTTTTAAAATTATAACGAAAACAAATAAATATGAGATTTATTAATTATTAATTAGGGTATGCCGGTTTAAAGGAGTATCTATATAGGGGTATCAGGATTTTTTAGTTTAGTGATTTAAATGGTTTGGCATTTAGTGGTGTATAGGTTTTATTTTAAACAATAGAATAACAAAGAAAAAATATTTTTGTTTATTTTTTCACATTTTCTAAGGTTATAATCTTTGAAAATATGATAATTTTAAAATTTTTTCAAAAGTGAATATAATATTTAGTTATAATAATTATTAAATATATATATCATATAAATTCAATATAAATATTTTTATTGATAAATATTATAATAAAGATAAAAAAAATAAATTAATAATTTATTATTAATAATTTAGATATCAATTAAAATATAATTACAAAATATAAAATGATTCAGCAACAAAGCAAAATATATTACTATATAATAATTTTTTGTTTTTAGTTTTTTATTCTTTTAATTAGTTTATCTATATTTTTTTGTTGAAAAATAATTTATATAAATTATATTTGTATAATTTATACTTTATTTTGTAATTAATATTTATATAAAAATAAACAAATAAATAATTAAAATGAATATATAAAATTATAATGAAAAAAAAATGTGATTTATTATTTATTATTTATTATTTATTATTTATGGATACCGGTTTAATTTAAATTAGATCTGTCTAACTAATAATTTATTTTGTAATTAATATTTCTATAAAAATAAACTGATAAATAATTAAAATAAAAATTTAAAATTATACTGAATAAAAATTAAAATGAGATTTAATATTTATTATTAATGTATACCAGTTTAATAATTTACATATTTAGAGGTTTTGTCGTTAGGAGTTTAGCAATTTATGTTTTTTGGCTTTTAGTGGTTTATAGGTTTTATATAAAAAAATAAAATAACAAAAAAAATTTCTATAATTTGTTATCATTTTCATAGTTTAAACCTTTGAAAATATAATAATATTTACAATTTTTTGAAAAGTGAATACAATATTTAGTTTTAGTAATATTAATAATTATATATTATATAAATTCAATATAATTTTATTATTGATAGACAATATAATAATGATCAAAAATTAAATTAATAAACTATTAATAAAAATAAGATATTAATTAAAAAATATTTACACTACCCAAATTGATTCACAATTAAAGTAAAATATATTACTCGATAATAATTTTAAATTTTTGTATATCTACTTGTTTTATAAGCGTATATTTTATTTTATTAAAATTAAATTAATTAAATTATATTTGTCGCACTCATACTTTATTTTGTAATAAATATTTATCTAAAAATAAACTAATAAATAATTAAAATGAATATTTAAAATTATAACAAATAGAAATAAAAATAAGATTTATTAATTATTAAGTAGTATATAGCAATTTAATGGTTTATGTATTTAGGCATTACGAGGTCTAGGTGTTTACTGATTTAACTTTGTATGCATTTAGTGGTTTATAGGTTTTATTTAAGAAAAAAATAAAAAAAAATTATTTTTATTATTTTTTGATATTTTCAAAGGTTATTACCTTTGAAAATATAATAATTTTTAAATTTCTTTTCAAAAGTGAATACAATATATATTTATAATAATCATAAAAAGTATATATCATATAAATTCAATATAAACAATTTTATTGATAGATATTCTAATAATTATCAAAAAATAAATTAAAAATCTATTATGAATAAGATTGTTATTACTTAAAATATAATATCAAAACCTAAAATGATTCAAAAGCAAAGCAAAATATATTACTAAATAATAATTATTTGTTTTTAAATATTTATTCTTTTTATAAGCTTATCTATTTTTTGATGAAAAATTATTTTTATAAATTATATTTTTAACTCATAATTTATTTTATAATATATATATATATATAAAACTAAAAAATTAAAATGAATTTTTTAAATTATAATGAAAACAAATAAAAATGAGATTTATTAATTATTATTTAGAGTATGCCAGTTTAAAGAATTATATATATAGGGGTATCGGAATTTTTTAGCCTAGTGATTTAAGTGTTTAGGCATTTAGTGATTTATAGGTTTTATTTAAAACATGAAATAACAAAAAAAATATTTATTTTATTTTTTCACATGTTCAAAGGTTATAACCTTTGAAAATATAAAAATTTTAAAACTTTTTTCAAAATTGAATACAATATTTAGTTATAATAATTATTAAATTTATATATCATATAAATTCAATATACACATTTTTATTGATAAATATTATAATAATGAACAAAAAATATTTAATAATCTATTATTAATAAGATAGATATCAATTAAAATTTATTTACAAAACCTAAAATGATTTAGAAACAAAGCAAAATATATTACTATATAATATTTTTTTGTTTTAATTTTTTTCTTCTTTTATTAAGTTTATCTATATTTTTTTGATGAAAAATAATTTATATAAATTATATTTGTATAACTTATAATTTATTTTGTAATTAATATTTATATAAAAATAAAGAAATAAATAATTAAAATGAATATTTAAAATTATAATGAAAAAAATAAAAATGAGATTTATTAATTATTACTTAGGATATACATGTTTAAAAAATATATCAATTTATGGTTTTCGAGATTTAGAAGTTATTGATTTAAGTATTTAGGCATTTAATGTTTTATAGGTTTTTTTCAAACAATGAAATAACAAAAAATTTATTTTTGATATTTTTTCATATTTTCAAAGGTTATAACATTTGAAAATATAATAATTTTAATATTTTTTAAAAATATAAATACAATATTTTGTAATAAGAAATATTATAACTATATATAATATAAACTAAATATAAACAATTTTATTGATAGATATTATATCAATTATCAAAAAATAAATTAATAAACTATTATTTATATGATAGATATAAATTAAAATATAATTAATAATTCTAAATTGATTCAAAATCAAAGTAAAATTTATTACTAAATAATAATTTTTTTTTAGTTTTTGCATCATTTTATAAGTTTTTATGTTTTTTTGATGAAAAATATATTATTTAAATTATATTTGTATCACTCATAATTTATTTTGTAATTAAATTTTCTATAAATTATTTAAATTATATTTAAGGTTTATGAGTTTAAAGGCTTAAGTATTTAGGGGCTTCGGGGTATAGAAGTTTAGATATTTATGTTTCTAGGAATGTAATGGTTTATAAGTTTTATTTAAACAATGATATAACAAAAAATTTATTTTTGTTATTTTTTATCTTTTTTGAAGGTTATAAACTTTGAAAATATAACAATTTTTAAATTTTTTTATATGTGAATACTATATTTAGTTATGATAATCTTAATAATTATATATCATTTAAATTCAATATAAACAATTATATTGAAATATATTATATTAATGATAAAAAATAAATTAATAAACTATTATTAATAAGATAGATATTATTTTAAATATATTTGCAAAACGTTAATTTATTCAAAATTAAAGTAAAATATATTACAAAATAATACTTTCTTTGATATTTTGCTTCTTTTAATAAGTTTTTATTTTTGTTATTAAATGTAAATTATTTAAATTATATTTATCTTCCTCATAATTAATTTTTAATTTATAATTTCATAAAAATAAACTAATAAATAATTAAAATGAATATTTAAAATTATAATGAATACAAATAAAATAGAAATCTATTATTTATTATTCAGGATATACTAGTTTAATGGTTTAAGTATTTAGGTGTTTTGGGGTTTAGAGATTTAAGTGTTTAGGCCTTTAGTGATTTATAGTTTTTATTTAAAGAATGAAAAAATAAAAAATTTAATTTTTTGATTTTTTTTAATTTTTGAAGGTTATAACCTTTGAAATTATAATAATTTTTAATTTTTTTAAATGTGAATATAATATTCAGTGAGATTAATCTTAATAATTATATATAATGTAAACTCAATATAAATAATTTTATTAATTGATATTATAATAATGATCAATAAAATATTAATAATCTATTATTAATAAGAATGATATCAAGTAAAATATTATTCCAAAATCTAAATTGATTCAAAATAAAAATAAAATATATAACTAGATAATAATTTTTTGTTTTTAAAATTTTGCCTCATTTTATCAGGATATATATTTTTTTTGATGAAAAATAAATTATTTAAATTAGATCTGTCTCGCTAATAAAATATTTTGTAATTAATATTTCTATAAAAATAAACGGATAAATAATTAAAATAAAAATTTAAAAGTATACTTAATAAAAATTAAATTGAGATTTATGATTTTTTATTAATGTACACTTGTTTAATAGTTTAAGTATTTAAAGGTTTTGTCATTTAGGAGTTTAGCAATTTATGTTTTTAGGCATTTAGTAGTTTATAGGTTTTATTTAAACAATAAAATAACAAAAAAAAAATTGGTAATTTTTTCTCATATTCATAGGTTATAACCTTTGAAAATATAATAATATTTAAAATTTTTTGAAATGTGAATACAATATTTAGTTATAATAATATTAATAATTATATATGATATAAATTCAATATAAATAATTTTATTAATAAATAATATAATAATGATCAAATTTTAAATTAATAAACTATTAATAAAAAGATTTATATTAATTAAAAAATATTTACAAAACCCAAATTGATTCAAAATTAAAGTAAAATATTTTACCAGATAATAATTCTTAATAATTAAATTTTTTACTTCTTTTATAAGCATATATTTTTTTTGATTAAAATAAATTAATTAAAATATATGTAGCTCTCATAATTTAATTTGTAATAAATATTTTTATTAAAATAAACTAATAAATAATTAAAATGAATATTTAAAATTATAATAAATAGAAATAAAAATTAGATTTATTAATTATTAAGTAGTATATAGTGGTTTAATGGGTTATCTATTTAGACATTATGAGGTTTAAAAGTTTACTGATTTAACTGTGATGCATTTAGTGGTTTATAGGTTTTTTTTAAAATAAAACAATAAAAAATTTATTTTTATTATTTTTTTGATATTTTCAAAGGTTATAACCTTTGAAAATATAATAATTTTAAAATTTTTTTTAAATGTGAATATAATATTTAGTTATAATAATCATTATATTTCTATATCATATAAATTTAATATAAACAATTTTATTGAAAAATAATCTAATAATGATCAAAAAATAAATTAATAATCTATTATTAATAAGATAGATATCAATTAAAATATAGTTACAAAACCTAAAATGATTCAAAAGAAAAATAAAATATATTACTATATAATAATTTTTTGTTTTAAATTTTTTTTTCTTTTAAAAAGTTTATCAATAATTTTTTGAGAAAAATAATATATATAAATGATATTTGTCTCACTCAATTTATTTTGTAATTAATATTTATATATAAATAAACAAATAAATAATTAAAATGAATATTTAAAATTTTAATGAAAAAAAAATGATATTTATTATTTATTATTTAGGGATACCTGTTTAATTTAAATTAGACCTGTCTCGCTAATAATTTATTTTGTAATTAATATTTCTATAAATAATTTGATCAATAATTAATATAAAAATTTAAAATTATACTGAATAAAATTAAAATGACATTTATGATTTATTATTAATGTATACCAGTTTAATGATTTATGTATTTAGAGGTTTTGTTGTTAGGATTTTAGCGATTTATGTTTTAGGCTTTTAGTGGGTTATATGTTTTATTTAAAAAAAAAATAACAAAAAAAATTTCTATAATTTTTTATCATTTTCATAGGTTATAACATTTGAAAATATAATAATATTTAAAATTTTTTAAAATTTTAATACAATATTTTGTTATAATAATATTAATAATTATATATCATATAAATATAATATAAATAATTTTATTGGTAGATATTATAATAATGATTAAAAATTAAATTTATAAACTATTAATATTAAGATAGATATTAATTAAAAAATATTTACAAAACTGAAATTGATTCAAAATTAAAGTAACTTATATTACTTGATAATAATTTTTAATTTTTAAATTTATACTTCTTTTATAAGCATATATTTTTATAAGATAAATATATATTATTTAAATTATATTTGTCCCACTCATAATTTATTTTGTAATAGATATTTCTAAATAAATACACAATAAATAATTAAAATGAATATTTAAAAATATAATAAATAGCAATAAAAAATAGATTTATTAATTATTAAGTAGTATTTAGCAGTTTAATGGTTTATGTATTTAAGCATTACGGGGTTTATGAGTATACTGATTTAACTTTATATGCATTTAGTAGGGCTGCTCACGGGACTTGGAGATTCGTGACCCGACCCGAAGTCTTGTTCTGAAAGAATTGGGACTGAGAAAAATCCGTTGACTTTGACTTTTCCTGTCCCATTCTATCACGTATTTTTTCTTTTGGGATGGTTCCAGATATTAAGCAATATCCATCCCGAGAACCATCTCATTATAAAAAACTGATACTATAACTAGGAATATATATATATATATATATAACATGATGATGCCACCAATTCCGCTACTGCCCATCCAATTCTGATGCACCTATTGCTATTCCGACGAGTTCCAGGCCACCTCACGCCATTCCAGCCGTGTTCAGTTAGGTCCAGTCCTTGTCTGTCGCACTTCTGGTTGCCTCCACCGTGTCTCAGATGCCACCAGCCTTTTGGTTTGTTTTTTTTGATGAGAATTGAATGATTAATTTTTATTATTATGTGTTTCAATCAGTTTTGTTGAGTATTGGTTGTGGTGTTGTTGTTGGGCCGAATGAGTGGGCTGAATGTGTTACAGTCAGTTTTGTAAAGCTTGCTTGTTTGAAATATTTATATTTATTTATGCTTAACATATCATATTGATTAATGGCAATGCAGATGGCACAATCATGCGATAAACAAAAAATACAATAAATTGAAGATGATCACATCTCAAATGATCAAAGTACTGGTAAATCCAATCATCAACATTTCATGAACCCTCCTATTATTATGGCAGGTTCTTCAATTCCAATTGTAAAAGAAAGTCAAGGTACATCTGAACCACAAGCTCATTAAAAGTATAAGTCTAATGTTTGGGAAACTTATGAGATATTAGTTGATTCAGAGGGAAATGAAACTGTTAGGGCAGCTTGTATATGGTGTAGTAAAAAATATTTCGCAAAAAGTCATCAAGGTACTTTGGGTTTATAGAAATACTTGAGAGAGACTTGTAGAAAATTTCAACACAAAAAGAATTAATAGAAGCTCACAAAGGTAAAGACAAGTCACAATCTTTGTTGAGTTTCACTAAAGATACTAGTTCAAAGGATAACAAATTAACTTGTTGGTAATTTGATCAACACTAGTTAGGGAGGCTTTGGTGAAAATGATCAAAAAAGATGAATTGCCTTTTTGTTTTGTTTAGAGGGATGAGTTTAAGGAGTTTTGTGAAGTTAGTGTGCCTCAATTTAAAATTCCATATAGGCACTCTACACTGAGGGATTATTTTTCTTTGTTTGTAAAGGAAAAGAAAAAATTATTTGATAGCATATCATCTCATTTTCATAGAGTTTCATTGACTATCGACACTTTGACTAGCATTCAAAATTTGTCTTATTATGTTTGACTGTTCATTTCATTGATTCTCAATGGAATATGCATAAAAGGCTTTTGAACATTTATGTAAATTAAAAGTGCATTCTGGAGTTAATATTAGAAATTTTATTGAGTTTTGCATGAATGAATGGGGTTTGAGAAAGTTGATGTGCATTAATATTGACAATGCATCAAATAATGATGTTGCAGTTTAACAATTGAAAAAAAGGCTTGTGAAGAAAAGTGTTGTACCTTTGTGAGGCAAGCATTTTTATATGAGATGTTGTGCTAATATCCTAAACTTAATTGTCAGAGATGGCTTTGCAGTAGTTGAGGGTGCTATTCAAAAAATTAGAGGTGTGGGGAAATATGTGAGGAGCAGTCCTAAAAGATTAGATATGTGTAAGTTATGTGTTGAAGAAGCAAACTTGCCATATGGATCTCATTGAAATTAAATTGTCTACAATATGGAATCCAACATTATTTTGCTACAAACTGATATAAAATATCAAAAAGAATTTGATAATTTGGAGGACAAAGACAAATGGTTTTTGAACGAGTTTGGTTCAAACGTTCCAACTGAGAGAGACTGAACAAAAGCCAAAATTTTGGCTCGTTTCTTGAAAAATTTTTATGAGGTAACTTGTAAATTTTCTGCCTCATAATATTCTACCTCTAGTGTTTATTTTCCTCAGATAATTCGAATTTTGAAAAAAATTGAGCTTTGTGAAAATAGTAGAGATACAATTGTGTCTGAAATGGGAATGAAAATGAGTCATAATTTCAACAAATATTGGGGTTCTCTTCGGTCAACAAATATTATGCTTTTTGTAGCAGTAGTGTTGGATCCTAGATATAAGCTCAAATATCTCAAGGTTAAGTACATTTAGCAATATGGAGAGGAATTGGCTAAAAATTTGGTGAAAAAGATTATAAATGCTTTAAATGAGTGATGGATGATTATAAAGATTAAATGAAGATGAATCAAAAGAAGATGATTCTCTTCTACTGTGTTGAAGAAAAATGAATATTTCTTTGATGGTAGTGATACTTATGTTGATGATTTTTTTTGTTGAATTGGAGAAAGAACAAGAAGTTGCAGCTTTGGAAAAGTTGGATAGGTACTTGGAGGACAAACTTGAAAAAAATAGAATTGATTTTGATCTTCTAAATTGGTGGAAGGTAAATGAGGTTAGATATCCTTCTTTGCCAAATGTAACAAGAAATGGATTTTCTATCCAAGCATCTACTATGGCCTACGAATCTAGATTTAGCACTGGGGGGAGAACTTTAGATAAAATTAGGAGTTCTTTAACACCTATTATAGCTGAAGTTATCATATGTCTACAAGATTGGTTGAGAAGCTCAAACAAACCTATTGAAATTGAAGAATTAGTTCAAGACCTTGATGATAATGAATCAGGTTCGTATACAAATCTTGTAAATTTTAATTTCACTTTTACTTATTTTATTCATTCAATTTAATAAAAATATGGTTCAATTACAATTTTTAGAGGGGTCACAAGATCCAAATATTCTTTCGAACTATAGTTGGCCAACTAAATTTGTAATGGGTGTATTAAATTTTATAAGGTAATATTTTGTTTTTTTATTACTCTTTCATCTTAGAAATTTACGTCTACATGATTAACATGTTTTCATCTTTGGTTTTCCTTCTATAGTGGAGGAAGAAAAGGGAGGAGTTGTAGAAGAGATAATTAATTGGGTTTGGATTTTCGTTGTTGTTCCAGGATAGACCTTTGAAATGATTATTATCATGGTTGTATTAGTTGTATTTTTTTTGTTATATTAAGGTGCCTAATTTTAGCAATTACTTAAGTTGTAATTGATGCTACCAATGTTCGTGGTCATCTTTAGCTATTCCTTAATATTTTAAGTAATTGTTTAAAAAATGTAGTATTTCTTTTATGGTTAACTTTCACTCGGCTTAACAAAGCTAGCTTGTGAATAAACAAAGAACCAAATTAATTTAGGGATACCTGTTTAATTTAAATTAGATCCGTCTGACTAATTATTTATTTTGTAATAATATTTCTATAAAATTAAACTGATAAATAATTAAAATAAAAATTTAAAATTATGCTGAATAAAAATTAAAATGAGATTTAAGATATATTATTAATGTATACAAGTTTAATAGTTTAAGTATTAATGGTTTTGTCGTTAGGAGTTTAGCGATTTATGTTTTTAGGCTTTTAGTGGTTTATAGGTTTATATAAAAAAATAAATAACTAAAAAAATTTCAATAATTTATTAACTTTTTCATAGGTTATAACCTTAGAAAATAAATAATATTTACAATTTTTTGAAATGTGAATACAATATTTAGTTTTAATAATATTAATAATTATATATCATTTAAATTCAATATAAACAATTTTATTGATGATATTATAATAATGATCAAAAATTAAATTAATAAACTATTAATAATAAGATAGATATTAATTAAAAAAATTTATAAATCCCAAATTGTTTCAAAATTAATGTAAAAAATTTTACTGGATAATAATTTTTAATTTTTAAATTTTACTTCTTTTATAAGCGTATATTTTTTTTTGATTAAAAATAAATTATTTAAATTATATTTAATGCACTTATAATTTATTTTGTAATAAATATTTCTATAAAAATAAACTTATAAATAATTAAAATGAATATTTAAATAATAAATTGAAATAAAAATTAGATTTCTTAATTATTAAGTAGCATATAGAGGTTTAATGGTTTATGTATTTAGGGATTACGGGCCTTAGGAGTTTACTGATTTTACTATGTATGCATTTCGTGGTTTATAGGTTTATTTAAAAATTAAAATAACAAAATATTTATTTTTATTATTTTTTGATATTTTCAAAGGTTATAACCTTTGAAAATAAAATAATTTTTAAATTTTTTTCAAAAGTTAGTTCAATATTTAGTTATAATAATCATTATATTTATATATATAAATTCAATATAAACAATTTTATTGATAAAATATTCTAATAATGATCAAAAAATAAATTAATAATGTATTATTAATAAAATAGATATCGATTAAAATATAATAAAAAAACCTAAAATGATTCAGAAGAAATCAAAATATATTACTATATAATAATTTGTTGTTTTGAAATA
>JAREIK010001023.1:56385-101890 GCA_029783825.1 Sapria himalayana
CTCATTATTTTTAATTATAATTTTAAATATTCATTTTAATTATTTATTTGTTTATTTTTTATATAATTTAATTACAAAATAATTTATAAGTTACACAAAATATAATTTATGTAAATTATTTTTCATCAAAAAATTATAGATAAACTTTTTAAAAGAAAAAATATTTCAAAAAAAAAAATTATTGTATAGTAATATATTTGCTTGCTGTCTAAATCATTTTAGGTTTTGTAAATATATTTTAATTGATATCTATCTTATTAATAATAGATTATTAAGTTATTTTTTCATCATAATTAGAATATTTATCAATAAAAATGTTTATATTGAATTTATATGATATATAAATATAATGATTATTATGACTAAATATTGTATTCACTTTGGAAAAAAATTTCAAAATTAATAAGTTTTCAAAGGTTATAACCTTTGAAAATCTGAAAAAATAAAAAACATATTTTTTCTTTGTTATTCTATTGTTTAAATAAAACTTATACACCACTAAATGCCAAACCATTTAAATCACTAAACTACAAAATCTTGATACCCCTATATAGATAATCCTTTAAATCAGTATACCCTAAATAATAATTAATTAATTTCATTTTTATTTGTTATTATTATTATTTAAAAAATTCATTTGATTGTATAGTTTTTATTATATATATATATATTAATTATAAAATAAATTATAAGTTATAAATATAATTTATAAAAATTATTTTTTAATCTAAAATTTGATAAGCTTATAAAAGAATAAAAATTTAAAAACAAATAATTATTATTTAATGATATATTTTGCTTTGATTTTGAATCATATTAGGTTTTGATTATTATATTTAAGTAATATAAAATATATTTTTTATATTTTAAGTAATATAAAATTTAAAAACAATATCGATCTCATTCATAATAGATTTTTAATTTATTTTTTGATAATTATTAGAATATCTATCAATAAATTGTTTATATTGAATTTATATGATATATAATTATTATGATTATTATATATAATTATTGTATGCACTTTGAAAAAAATTTAAAATTATTTTATTTTCAAAGGTTATAACCTTTGAAAATATCATAAAATAATAAAAATATTTTTTTTTTATTTTTAAATAAAAACTATAAATCACTAATTGCATACATAGTTAAATCAGTAAACTACTAAACCACGTAATGCCTAAATACATAAACCATTAAACTGCTATATACTACTTAATAATTAATAAATCTAATTTTTATTCTATTTATTATAATTTTAAATATTCATTTTAATTATTTATTAATTATTTTTATAGAAATATTTATTACAAAATAAAGTATGAGTGCGACAGATATAATTTAATTAATTTATTTTTAATAAAAAAAATATACGGTTATAAAAGAAGTAAAAATTTAAAAATTAAAAATTATTATCAAGTAATAAATATTACTTTAATTTTGAATCAATTTGGGTTTTGTAAATATTTTTAATTAATATCTATCTTTTATTAATAGTTTATTAATTAATTTTTGATCATTATTATATTATCTATCAATAAAATTGTTTATATTGAATTTATATGATATATAATTATTAATATTATTATAACTAAATATTGTATTCACATTTCAAAAAATTGTAAATATTATTATATTTTCAAAGGTTATAACCTATGAAAATGATAACAAATTATAGAAATTTTTTTTGTTATTTTATTTTTAAATAAAACCTATAAACCACTAAAAGCCTAAAAACATAAATTGCTAAACTCCTAAACGACAAAACCTCTAAATAATTATTCAATTAAACTGGTATAGATTAATAATAAAACATAAATCTCAATTTAATTTTATTCAGTATAATTTTTAATTTTTATTTTAATTATTTATCAGTTTATTTTTATAGAAATTTTAATTACAAAATAAATTATTTGTGAGACAGATCTAATTTAAATTAAAACAATATTTCTAAATAATAAATAATAAATCTCATTTTTTTCATTATAATTTTAAATATTCATTTTAATTATTTATTTGTTTATTTATATATAAATATTAATTTCAAAATAAATTGAGCTAGACAAAAATAATTTATATAAATTATTTTTCATCAAAAAATTATAGATTAACTTTAAAAAAAAATTTAAAAACAAAAAATTATTATATAGTAATATATTTTGCTTTGCTTCTTAATCATTTTAGGTTTTATAATTATATTTTAATTGTTATCTATCTTATTAATAATAGATTATTAATTTATTTTTTGATCATATTAGAATAATTATCAATAAAATTGTTTATATTGAATTTATATGATATATAATTATAAAGATTATTATAACTAAATATTATATTTACATTTGAAAATAATTTAAAAATTATTATATTTTTAAAGGTTATCATCTTTGAAAATGACATAAAATCACAAAAATAAATTTTTTGGTTATTTTATTATTTATATAAAACCTATAAACTACTAAATGCCTAAACGCTTAAATCATTAAACTCCTAAACCGCAAAACCCCAAAACCCTTAAATACTTATACATTTTTGATCATTATTATTTATATTTATATTTAGTTTATTAATATCTATCAATAAAATTGTTTATTTTTAATTTACATGATATATAATTATTAAGTTTATTATAACTAAATATTGTATTCACATTTGAAAAAAATTTAAAAATTATTATATTTATAAAGGTAATAACCTTCAAAATTGATAAAAAATTTGAAAAATAATTTTTTTGTTATTTCATTATTTAATAAAACATGTAAACTACTAAATGCGTAAACACTTAAATCATTAAACTCCTAAACTCCTAAATACTTAAACCATTAAACCGGTATACCACAAATAATTAATCATAAATCTCATTTTTATTTGTATTCTTTATAATTTCAATATTCATTTTAATTATTCATTAGTTTATTTTTATAGAAATATAATTTGCAAAATAAAATTATGAATGAGACAAATATAATTTAAATAATTTATCTTCATCAAAAAAATTTATAAGCTTATAAAAAGAATCAAAAATTTAAAAATAAAAAATTATTATATAGTAATATATTTTAATTTGATTTTGAATCGTTTTAGGTTTTACAAATATATTTTAATTAATATATATCATATTAACAATAGTTTATTAATGTATTTTATGATCGGTATTATAATATCGATCAATAAAATTATTTATATTGAATTTACGTGATATTTAATTTTTATGATTATTATAATTAAATATTGTATTAACATATTAAAAAAAATTAAAAATTATAATATTTTCAATGGTTATAACCTTGAAAATGATAAAAAATCATAAAAATAATTGTTTTGTTATTTAATTATTTAAATAAAACCTATAAACCACAAAATACGTAAATACTTAAATTTCTAAACTCCTAAACCCTGATACTACTGCACCACACACACGTAGCGACGGACCACAGTACACACGTGCACATATTCTTGTCCATTTTGGTGTGTCATTTAGAGGGGCCATCAAGTCCTGGAAGTAGCCAGAAGTATGAACCACCAGCTTGTAGATGCCCTACTAGCAAGCCGGGATGATAACATTCAGACAACTAATGAGATCAAGCAAAGTGGTCGGGAGTAAACACAAGAGTAGCTAGGAGTGTGTCCCACTAGCCGTATCATGTAGCATAGAGAGCCACCCAACCGTCGCCCAACAGGAGTAACGGGTAATCCATGATTAAATAAAGAGCCGGAAAAATCCAAAGCATCACCAAGCAGGACCAGTAAGCAATGGAATCCAGATCACCCACACGAGAGAGAAAGATTGAAACTTGTAGTTTATGTTTGTAGTCTTATTTGTATTTTGGACTATGTATGCACTATGTACTTGTAGAGATGAATCATGACATACTCAGACACACAATCTTGTCTAGTCTCTATATAGCATGCAATGAGGGCAACTTGACCCATTAGTATCTCTAAGTGGGGCCTACTAATCCATTTTGTAAATACACATTAGGAGATTCTACACTCTCGGGAGCAGAAGACCCATCTTTATACCCTTTTGTAATTTTACTTGTATTCTAGATTGGTTGTACGTTTAGATAATTAGACTATGAGATGGACCTCATCACACATGCACACCGATGAATGCATATTTTTTGATATTTTGTCGGTGCAACATACAGCCACTTCTTGGAGCTCGAGGAGGAAGCATTCTAACCCAAGAGATACTCTTTTGAGGATCATTGGAGCAAAAGAATGTGGAATATAGAGGTGAGAATGAATTGACAAAGTGCCGTATATATGGACTTGTGGATTTATGGGTATTCAGTTTTACATGTATTCCATTGCATATCAATGACATAGGCAAACACTTGATACTGCATGTCACACACATGCACAATCTTATATTTGCATAGTTTTAATATGGTGCATCATTTAGGTTCCTCCAAAAGGTTTGAAAAATCCGAATGGAAAGGACGCAGTGCGCATAATGACTCAATGCCATCTCTGAAATCCGGGAATGCTAGTTGATTTTAGTCGTATTCGTACGCTTGGAATTATTAGGAATTATGTTTTTTTATGTATTTTATGCATAGAATCATTAAGTTGCATAGTATTTGGTGGGCTTGCCTAAATTAGCTAGCTTTTTAGTCTGTTGTATGTTGTGTGCCTAAATGATAAATAAAGTGTGTATTTTCTAAAAAAAAATAAAAAAAATGTATAAACCCTAAACTTTAAATCCTAAACCTTAAACCATAAACTATAACCCTAAACCATAAATCCTAAATCCTAAATCTCATCTTTTGCACTTTTATAATCAAATGACTAAGTGTTAAATTTAAATTGAAATTAACAACTTTTAGCAATGTCACAGATTTATCTTTTTATATATGTAACACAAAGTCATGACTCAAGGGTGAGTTATGGATTCACTCTCTTTCTTGCTTTAGATTATTGTAGCATTAGCAATGGTCATGATTGTATATTTTGTCTCTACAACACAAAATCATATCGATGAGAATATGCCATTACTTGTGTCTCTATGTTGAACATATTGTTATGACACTAAGAATGATCATGAATACATATTTAATCACTATAATATTGGGTCACAGTATTGGATATTACCATAGCTTGTGCATTTTATCTTTATATTGCAAAGTCATTGCACTAGGAATGATTGTAACTTTGGACATTCCACAAGAGCAAAAGTCATGACCCTAGAAATAATTAAAGCTCGAATACTACTCTTTTAAACTTTCTATAGCTAAAATTCTTGGGATTGGAAATATCACTATGGCTTTTTCCTTTGATTTGTGACCTCAAGTGTCAATATGCAAGACTAATATTTTGAGCAAAGATTAAAACCTTGTATACATTTGAATATGATTCATTTACACATTTTTGGGTATTGTGAAGCTTGTATACATAACTCATTTAATATAAAAAGAAAGAAAAGATACTTTTCATATCCATGAGGATATAAAAAAAAAGGCTTAGACATGCCAATAAAATAAATTTTTTGATTCTTGATTAAAAGAGAGCCCATACTTCTTGCCCTGCTCAAACCACCATGAGGCTAGTTTGTTCTAATAGGCTACAAGGTGGTTATTTTTTTAGAGGTGAACTATGTTTTAAAAAAATTGCTTATTGTGTGTGCATGAGAGATATTTTAGAAGAAATTACAATAATCAATATAAATAGCATCCTCAACATCTAGTTATTTCAACACATAGGGGTACAACTTTGGTTTAGCATGTTAGCGTACATGAGTCAAATTACCTTTGATAGCCCAGTGATTCAACATCAAATATGATTAGACATAATATAGATAAAGTAAAAGCTCCTATTATTTTGGTTAGAGCTTTAGCAATCATTCTAAAGTTGAGAAAGGAACCATATAAATTATTTTAATTATTCAGTATAATTTTAATTTTTATTTTAATTATTTATCAGTTTATTTTTATAGAAATATTAATTACAAAATAAATTATTAGTAAGAGAGATCTATTTTAAATTAAACTGGTAAATCCTAAATAATAAAGAATAAATCTCATTTTTTTTTCATTTTAATTTTAAATATTCAAATTTAATTATTTAATTATTTATTTTTATATAAATATTAATTACAAAATAAATTATGAGTTACACAAATATAATTTATATAAATTATTTTTCATCAAAATAATATAGATAAACTTTTTAAAAGAAAAAAAAATTAAAAACAAAAAATTATTATATAGTAATATATTTTGCTTTGCTTCTGAATCATTTTAGGGTTTGTAAATATATTTTAATTGATATCTATCTTATTAATAATAGATTATTAATTTATTTTTTCATCATTATTAGAATATTTATCAATAAAAATGTTTATATTTTCAACGGTTAAATATATTTTTAGAATAATAGATTAAATATATCTTATTAATAAAAATATTTATATTTTCAACGGTTAAATAATAGATTAAAAATATCTTATTAGAATATTTATATTTTTCATCATTATTGAATTTATATGATATATAAATATAATGATTATCATGACTAAATATTGTATTCACTTTTGAAAAGAAATTTAAAAATTATTATATTTTCAACTGTTATAACCTTAGAAAATGAGAAAAAATAATAAAAATAATTTTTTGTTATTTCATTTTTAAAATAAAACCTATAAATCATTAAATGTTTACTTACTTAAATCAGTAAGCTCATAGACCTTAAAACCCCTAAATACATAACCCTTTTAACGGCTATATACTACTTAATAAATAATAAATCTCATTTTTATTTTTATTTATTATAATTTTAAATATACTTTTTAATTATTTATAGATTAATTATTTAGAAAAATTAATTACAAAATAAATTTTGAGTGGGACAAATATTATTTAAATAATTTATTTTTAATCAATAAAAAATATAAGCTTATAAAAAGAAGGAAATATTTGAAAATTAAATATTATTATTTAGTAATATATTTTGATTTGATTTTGAATCATTTTGTGTTATGTAAATATATTTTAATTAATATTTATATTATTAATAATAGTTTGTTAATTTAATTTTTGATCATTATTATACTATCTATCATTAAAATAGTTTATGTTGAATTTATATGATATATAGATAGTAAGATTAATATAATTATACATGGTATTCATAATTTAAAAAGTTTTAAAAATTATTTTATTTTCAAAGGTTATAACCTTTGAAATCAGATAAAATCAAAAAAAATTTATTATATAAATAAAAACTATAAACCACGAAATGCCTAAAAACATAAATTGCTAAACTCCTAAACGACAAAACGCCTAAATTAACAATCCATTAATCAGGTATACCATATATAATAAATTATAAATCTCATTTTAATTTGTATTCATTATAATTTTAATTATTCATTTTAATTATTTATTAATTTATTTTTTATAGAAATATTACTCGCAAAATAAATAAATATTGAGACAATATAATTTAATATTTATTTTTAATCAAAAATAATATAAGCTTATAAAAAGAATTAAAAATTTAAAAACAAAAAATATCATTTAGTAATATATTTTACTTTGATTTTGAATCATTATAGGTTTTGCATTTTATTTTAATTGCTATCAATCTTATTAATAATAGTTTATTAATTTATTTTGTAATCTTTATTATAATATTTATAAATAAAATTACTTATAATGAATTTAAATGTCTTATAAATATTAAGATTATTATAACTAAATATTATATTTACATTTGAAAAAAATTTAAACAATATTATATTTTCAAAGGTTATAAACTTCAAAAATGATAAAATATCACAAAATTAATTTTTTTATTATTTTATTATTTAAATAAAATATATAAACCACTAAATGCCTAATCATTTAAATATCTAGACTCCTTAACCCCAAAACCCCATAAATATTTAAACCAATAAACCTATATAACCTAAATAATAAATAATAAATTACATTTTTATTTGTATTACTTATAATTTTAAATATTCATTTTAATTATTTTTTAGTTTATTTTTATAGAAATATTAATTACAAAATAAATAATGAGTGAGAAATATAATTTAAATATATTATTTTTTATGAAAAAAAATAAGCTTATAAAAATAAACAAAATTTCAAAAATTTAAAATATTATTTAGTAATATAATTTACTTTGATTTTAAATTATTTTGGGTTCTGCAAATATATTTTAATTAATATCTATCTTATTAATAATAGTTTATAAATTTATTTTTCAATCATTATAATAATAAATATTAATAAAATTTTTTATATTAAATTTACATCAAATATAATTATTAAGATTATTATAACGAAGTATTGTATTCATATTTTAGAAAGATTAAAAAATCATTATATTTTCAAAGGTTATAACCTTTGAAAATCATGAAAATTCATAAAAATAAATTTTTTATTATTTCATTGATTAAATAAAACCTATAAACACCTAAATGTGCAATCATATAAATCAATAAACTTTTTAAACCCAAAACCACAAAAAAATTTAAACCATTAAATAGGTATACCCTAAATTATAAATCATATATCTCTTTTTAATTAGTATTCATTATAATTTTAAATATTCATTTTAATTATTTTTCGATTTATTTTTATAGAAATATTAATTACAAAATAAATTATTAGTGAGATAGATTTAATTTAAATAATTTATTTTTCATAAAAAAAATATATGTGCTAATAAAATGATGTAAAATTTTTAAAATAAAAAATTATTATTTAGTAATATAACTTATTTTGATTTTGAATAATATTAGATTCTACAATTATATTTAAATTTATAACATTCTTATTAATACTAGTTTATTAATTTATTTATTGATCATTATTATAATATCTATTAATAAAATTATATATATTTAGTTTACATTATATATAATTATTAAAATTATTATAACTAAAAATTATATTCACATTTAAAAAAATTTAAAATTATTATATTTTCAAAGGTTACAACCTTCAAAAATTAAAAATATTCCAAAAATTAAATTTTTTGTTTTTTAATTTTTTAGATAATAACTATAAATCACTAAAGGTCTAAACACTAAAATCACTAAACTCCTAAACCCAAAAACACGTAAATACTTAAACCATTAAACATGTAAAAATTGAATAATAAATAATAAATCTCAATTTTATTTGTATTCATTATAATTTTAAATAATTATTTTAATTATTTATTAGTTTATTATTATAGAATTATAAATTACAAAATAAATTATGAGTAAGAAAAATTATTTTAAATAATTTATTTATAATAACAAAAATATAAAGTTATAAAAAAAGCAAAACATTAAAAAAATTATTATTAACTAAAATATTCTTTTTTGATTTTGAATAAATTTAGATTTTACAAATATATTTTAAATAATATCTATCTTATTAATAATAGTTTATTTACTTTTTTTGATCATTATTATAAAATCTAGCAATGTAATTATTTATATTGAATTTAAATGACTTATAAATATTAAGATTATTATTACAAAATATTATATTTACATTTGAAAAAAAATTAAAAATTTTTATATTTTCAAAGGTTACAACCATCAAAAATTAAAAAAAATAATAAAAATAAATTTTTTCGTTATATCATTATTTAAATAAAACTTATAAACCACTAAATGCCTAAACACTTAAACCTCTAAACTCCTAAACACAAAAGCCCCTAAATACTAAAACCTTTAAACTCGTAAACCTTATAATATAATTTAAATAATTTATTAAAATATTATTTACAAAATAAATTATAAGTGATAAATATAATTTTAATAATTTATTTTTCATCAAATAAAATGTAAGCTTATAAAAAGAAGCAAAAACTAAAAAATTTTATTATTTAGTAATAAATTTTACTTGGATTTTGAATATTTTTAGTTTTTGCAATTATATTTTAATTTATATCTATCATATTAATAATAGCATATTAATTTATTTTTTGATAATTGATATCATATCTATCAATAAAATTGTTTATATTTAGTTTATATTATATAATTTTATTGATTATTATTACTAAATATTGTATTCACATTTTTTAAAAAAATTAAAATTATTATATTTTCAAAGTTTATAACCTTTCAAAATGAGAAAAAATATCAAAAATAAATTTTTTGTTATTTAATTGTTTAAATAAAACCTATAAACCACTAAATGCCTAAAAACATAAATCACTAAAGTCATAAACGAAAAAACCTCTAAATACTTAAAATATTAAACTGGTATACATTAATAATAAATCATAAATCTCATTTTAATTTTTATTCAGTATAATTTTAACTTTTTATTTTAATTATTTATCAGTTTATTTTTATAGAAATATTAATTACAAAATAAATTATTAATGAGACATATCTAATTTAAATTAGACCGGTATACCCAAAATAATAACGAATAAATCTCAATATATCTTTTTTCATTATAATTTTAAATATTCATTTTAATTATTTATTTGTTTATTTTTTTATAAATATTAATTAAAAAATAAATTATGTGCTAGACAAACATATTTTATATATATTAATTTTCATAAAAAAATATGGATAAACTTTTTAAAACAAAAAAAATTTCAAAACAACAAATTATTATATAGTAATATATTTTGATTTCTTCTGAATCATTTTAGGTTTTTTTATTATATTTTAATCGATATCTATTTTATTAATAATACATTATTAATTTATTTTTTGATCATTATTAGAATATTTTATCAATAAAATTGTTTATATTGAATTTATATGATATATAAATATAATGATTATTATAACTAAATATTGAACTAACTTTTGAAAAAAATTTAAAAATTATTTTATTTTCAAAGGTTATAACCTTTGAAAATATCAAAAAATAATAAAAATAAATATTTTGTTATTTTAATTTTTAAATAAACCTATAAACCACGAAATGCATACATAGTAAAATCAGTAAACTCCTAAGGCCCGTAATCCCTAAATACATAAACCATTAAACCTCTATATGCTACTTAATAATTAAGAAATCTAATTTTTATTTCAATTTATTATTATTTTAAATATTCATTTTAATTATTTATAAGTTTATTTTTATAGAAATATTTATTACAAAATAAATTATAAGTGCATTAAATATAATTTAAATAATTTATTTTTAATCAAAAAAAAATATACGCTTATAAAAGAAGTAAAAATTTAAAAATTAAAAATTATTATCCAGTAAAATTTTTTACATTAATTTTGAAACAATTTGGGATTTATAAATATTTTTTAATTAATATCTATCTTATTATTAATAGTTTATTAATTTAATTTTTGATCATTATTATAATATCATCAATAAAATTGTTTATATTGAATTTAAATGATATATAATTATTAATATTATTAAAACTAAATATTGTATTCACATTTCAAAAAATTGTAAATATTATTATATTTTCTAAGGTTATAACCTATGAAAAAGTTAATAAATTATTGAAATTTTTTTAGTTATTTATTTTTTTATATAAAACCTATAAACCACTAAAAGCCTAAAAACATAAATCGCTAAACTCCTAACGACAAAACCATTAAATACTTAAACTATTAAACTTGTATACATTAATAATATATCTTAAATCTCATTTTAATTTTTATTCAGCATAATTTTAAATTTTTATTTTAATTATTTATCAGTTTAATTTTATAGAAATATTAATTACAAAATAAATAATTAGTCAGACGGATCTAATTTAAATTAAACAGGTATCCCTAAATTAATTTGGTTCTTTGTTTATTCACAAGCTAGCTTTGTTAAGCCGAGTGAAAGTTAACCATAAAAGAAATACTACATTTTTTAAACAATTACTTAAAATATTAAGGAATAGCTAAAGATGACCACGAACATTGGTAGCATCAATTACAACTTAAGTAATTGCTAAAATTAGGCACCTTAATATAACAAAAAAAATACAACTAATAACAACCATGATAATAATCATTTCAAAGGTCTATCCTGGAACAACAACGAAAATCCAAACCCAATTAATTATCTCTTCTACAACTCCTCCCTTTTCTTCCTCCACTATAGAAGGAAAACCAAAGATGAAAACATGTTAATCATGTAGACGTAAATTTCTAAGATGAAAGAGTAATAAAAAAACAAAATATTACCTTATAAAATTTAATACACCCATTCCAAATTTAGTTGGCCAACTATAGTTCGAAGAATATTTGGATCTTGTGACCCCTCTGAAAATTGTAATTGAACCATATTTTTATTAAATTGAATGAATAAAATAAGTAAAAGTGAAATTAAAATTTACAAGATTTGTATACGAACCTGATTCATTATCATCAAGGTCTTGAACTAATTCTTCAATTTCAATAGGTTTGTTTGAGCTTCTCAACCAATCTTGTAGACATATGATAACTTCAGCTATAATAGGTGTTAAAGAACTCCTAATTTTATCTAAAGTTCTCCCCCCAGTGCTAAATCTAGATTCGTAGGCCACTAGTAGATGCTTGGATAGAAAATCCATTTCTTGTTACATTTGGCAAAGAAGGATATCTAACCTCATTTACCTTCCACCAATTTAGAAGATCAAAATCAATTCTATTTTTTTCAAGTTTGTCCTCCAAGTACCTATCCAACTTTTCCAAAGCTGCAACTTCTTGTTCTTTCTCCAATTCAACAAAAAAAATCATCAACATAAGTATCACTACCATCAAAGAAATATTCATTTTTCTTCAACACAGTAGAAGAGAAATCATCTTCTTTTGATTCATCTTCATTTAATCTTTATAATCATCCATCATCTCATTTAAAGCATTTATAATCTTTTTCACCAAATTTTTAGCCAATTCCTCTCCATATTGCTAAATGTACTTAACCTTGAGATATTTGAGCTTATATCTAGGATCCAACACTACTGCTACAAAAAGCATAATATTTGTTGACCGAAGAGAACCCCAATATTTGTTGAAATTATGACTCATTTTCATTCCCATTTCAGACACAATTGTATCTCTACTATTTTCACAAAGCTCAATTTTTTTCAAAATTCGAATTATCTGAGGAAAATAAACACTAGAGGTAGAATATTATGAGGCAGAAAATTTACAAGTTACCTCATAAAAATTTTTCAAGAAACGAGCCAAAATTTTGGCTTTTGTTCAGTCTCTCTCAGTTGGAACGTTTGAACCAAACTCGTTCAAAAACCATTTGTCTTTGTCCTCCAAATTATCAAATTCTTTTTGATATTTTATATCAGTTTGTTGCAAAAATATGTTGGATTCCATATTGTAGACAATTTAATTTCAATGAAGATCCATATGGCAAGTTTGCTTCTTCAACACATAACTTACACATATCTAATCTTTTAGGACTGCTCCTCACATATTTCCCCACACCTCTAATTTTTTGAATAGCACCCTCAACTACTGCAAAGCCATCCCTGACAATTAAGTTTAGGATATTAGCACAACATCTCATATAAAAATGCTTGCCTCACAAAGGTACAACACTTTTCTTCACAAGCCTTTTTTTCAATTGTAAAACTACAACATCATTATTTGATGCATTGTCAATATTAATGCACATCAACTTTCTCAAACCCCATTCATTCATGCAAAACTCAATAAAATTTCTAATATTAACTCCAGAATCACTTTTAATTTACATAAATGTTCAAAAGCCCTTTATGCATATTCCATTGAGAATCAATGAAATGAACAGTCAAACATAAATAAGACAAATTTTGAATGCTAGTCAAAGTGTCGATAGTCAATGAAACTCTATGAAAATGAGATGATATGCTATCAAATAATTTTTTCTTTTCCTTTACAAACAAAGAAAAATAATCCCTCAGTGTAGAGTGCCTATATGGAATTTTAAATTGAGGCACACTAACTTCACAAAACTCCTTAAACTCATCCCTCTAAACAAAACAAAAAGGCAATTCATCTTTTTTGATCATTTTCACCAAAGCCTCCCTAACTAGTTGTTGATCAAATTACCAACAAGTTAATTTGTTATCCTTTGAACTAGTATCTTTAGTGAAACTCAACAAAGATTGTGACTTGTCTTTACCTTTGTGAGCTTCTATTAATTCTTTTTTGTGTTGAAATTTTCTACAAGTCTCTCTCAAGTATTTCTATAAACCCAAAGTACCTTGATGACTTTTTGCGAAATATTTTTTACTACACCATATACAAGCTGCCCTAACAGTTTCATTTCCCTCTGAATCAACTAATATCTCATAAGTTTCCCAAACATTAGACTTATACTTTTAATGAGCTTGTGGTTCAGATGTACCTTGACTTTCTTTTACAATTGGAATTGAAGAACCTGCCATAATAATAGGAGGGTTCATGAAATGTTGATGATTGGATTTACCAGTACTTTGATCATTTGAGATGTGATCATCTTCAATTTATTGTATTTTTTGTTTATCGCATGATTGTGCCATCTGCATTGCCATTAATCAATATGATATGTTAAGCATAAATAAATATAAATATTTCAAACAAGCAAGCTTTACAAAACTGACTGTAACACATTCAGCCCAACAACAACACCACAACCAATACTCAACAAAACTGATTGAAACACATAATAATAAAAATTAATCATTCAATTCTCATCAAAAAAAACAAACCAAAAGGCTGGTGGCATCTGAGACACGGTGGAGGCAACCAGAAGTGCAACAGACAAGGACTGGACCTAACTGAACACGGCTGGAATGGCGTGAGGTGGCCTGGAACTCATCGGAATAGCAATAGGTGCATCAGAATTGGATGGGCAGTAGCGGAATTGGTGGCATCATCATGTTATATATATATATTCCTAGTTATAGTATCAGTTTTTTATAATGAGATGGTTCTCGGGATGGATATTGCTTAATATCTGGAACCATCCCAAAAGAAAAAATACGTGATAGAATGGGACGGGAAAAGTCAAAGTCAATGGATTTTTCTCAGTCCCAATTCTTTCAGAACAAGACTTCGGGTCGGGTCACGAATCTCCAAGTCCCGTGAGCAGCCCTACTAAATGCATATAAAGTTAAATCAGTATACTCATAAACCCCGTAATGCTTAAATACATAAACCATTAAACTGCTAAATACTACTTAATAATTAATAAATCTATTTTTTATTGCTATTTATTATATTTTTAAATATTCATTTTAATTATTTATTGTGTATTTATTTAGAAATATCTATTACAAAATAAATTATGAGTGGGACAAATATAATTTAAATAATATATATTTATCTTATAAAAATATATGCTTATAAAAGAAGTATAAATTTAAAAATTAAAAATTATTATCAAGTAATATAAGTTACTTTAATTTTGAATCAATTTCAGTTTTGTAAATATTTTTTAATTAATATCTATCTTAATATTAATAGTTTATAAATTTAATTTTTAATCATTATTATAATATCTACCAATAAAATTATTTATATTATATTTATATGATATATAATTATTAATATTATTATAACAAAATATTGTATTAAAATTTTAAAAAATTTTAAATATTATTATATTTTCAAATGTTATAACCTATGAAAATGATAAAAAATTATAGAAATTTTTTTTGTTATTTTTTTTTTAAATAAAACATATAACCAACTAAAAGCCTAAAAACATAAATTGCTAAAATCCTAACAACAAAACCTCTAAATACATAAATCATTAAACTGGTATACATTAATAATAAATCATAAATGTCATTTTAATTTTTATTCAGTATAATTTTAAATTTTTATATTAATTATTGATCAAATTATTTTATAGAAATATTAATTACAAAATAAATTATTAGCGAGACAGGTCTAATTTAAATTAAACAGGTATCCCTAAATAATAAATAATAAATATCATTTTTTTTTCATTAAAATTTTAAATATTCATTTTAATTAATTATTTGTTTATTTATATATAAATATTAATTACAAAATAAATTGAGTGAGACAAATATCATTTATATATATTATTTTTCTCAAAAAATTATTGATAAACTTTTTAAAAGAAAAAAAAATTTTAAAACAAAAAATTATTATATAGTAATATATTTTATTTTTCTTTTGAATCATTTTAGGTTTTGTAACTATATTTTAATTGATATCTATCTTATTAATAATAGATTATTAATTTATTTTTTGATCATTATTAGATTATTTTTCAATAAAATTGTTTATATTAAATTTATATGATATAGAAATATAATGATTATTATAACTAAATATTATATTCACATTTAAAAAAATTTTAAAATTATTATATTTTCAAAGGTTATAACCTTTGAAAATATCAAAAAATAATAAAAATAAATTTTTTATTGTTTTATTTTAAAAAAAACCTATAAACCACTAAATGCATCACAGTTAAATCAGTAAACTTTTAAACCTCATAATGTCTAAATAGATAACCCATTAAACCACTATATACTACTTAATAATTAATAAATCTAATTTTTATTTCTATTTATTATAATTTTAAATATTCATTTTAATTATTTATTAGTTTATTTTAATAAAAATATTTATTACAAATTAAATTATGAGAGCTACATATATATTTTAATTAATTTATTTTTAATCAAAAAAAATATATGCTTATAAAAGAAGTAAAAATTTAATTATTAAGAATTATTATCTGGTAAAATATTTTACTTTAATTTTGAATCAATTTGGGTTTTGTAAATATTTTTTAATTAATATAAATCTTTTTATTAATAGTTTATTAATTTAATAATTTGATCATTATTATATTATTTATTAATAAAATTATTTATATTGAATTTATATCATATATAATTATTAATATTATTATAACTAAATATTGTATTCACATTTCAAAAAATTTTAAATATTATTATATTTTCAAATGTTATAACCTATGAATATGAGAAAAAATTACCAATTCTTTTTTGTTATTTTATTGTTTAAATAAAACCTATAAACTACTAAATGCCTAAAAACATAAATTGCTAAACTCCTAAATGACAAAACCTTTAAATACTTAAACTATTAAACAAGTGTACATTAATAAAAAATCATAAATCTCAATTTAATTTTTATTAAGTATACTTTTAAATTTTTATTTTAATTATTTATCCGTTTATTTTTATAGAAATATTAATTACAAAATATTTTATTAGCGAGACAGATCTAATTTAAATAATTTATTTTTCATCAAAAAAAATATATATCCTGATAAAATGAGGCAAAATTTTAAAAACAAAAAATTATTATCTAGTTATATATTTTATTTTTATTTTGAATCAATTTAGATTTTGGAATAATATTTTACTTGATATCATTCTTATTAATAATAGATTATTAATATTTTATTGATCATTATTATAATATCAATTAATAAAATTATTTATATTGAGTTTACATTATATATAATTATTAAGATTAATCTCACTGAATATTATATTCACATTTAAAAAAAATTAAAAATTATTATAATTTCAAAGGTTATAACCTTCAAAAATTAAAAAAAATCAAAAAATTAAATTTTTTATTTTTTCATTCTTTAAATAAAAACTATAAATCACTAAAGGCCTAAACACTTAAATCTCTAAACCCCAAAACACCTAAATACTTAAACCATTAAACTAGTATATCCTGAATAATAAATATTAGATTTATATTTTATTTGTATTCATTATAATTTTAAATATTCATTTTAATTATTTATTAGTTTATTTTTATGAAATTATAAATTAAAAATTAATTATGAGGAAGATAAATATAATTTAAATAATTTACATTTAATAACAAAAAATAAAAACTTATTAAAAGAAGCAAAATATCAAAGAAAGTATTATTTTGTAATATATTTTACTTTAATTTTGAATAAATTAACGTTTTGCAAATATATTTAAAATAATATCTATCTTATTAATAATAGTTTATTAATTTATTTTTTATCATTAATATAATATATTTCAATATAATTGTTTATATTGAATTTAAATGATATATAATTATTAAGATTATCATAACTAAATATAGTATTCACATATAAAAAAATTTAAAAATTGTTATATTTTCAAAGTTTATAACCTTCAAAAAAGATAAAAAATAACAAAAATAAATTTTTTGTTATATCATTGTTTAAATAAAACTTATAAACCATTACATTCCTAGAAACATAAATATCTAAACTTCTATACCCCGAAGCCCCTAAATACTTAAGCCTTTAAACTCATAAACCTTAAATATAATTTAAATAATTTATAGAAAATTTAATTACAAAATAAATTATGAGTGATACAAATATAATTTAAATAATATATTTTTCATCAAAAAAACATAAAAACTTATAAAATGATGCAAAAACTAAAAAAAAATTATTATTTAGTAATAAATTTTACTTTGATTTTGAATCAATTTAGAATTATTAATTATATTTTAATTTATATGTATCATATAAATAATAGTTTATTAATTTATTTTTTGATAATTGATATAATATCTATCAATACAATTGTTTATATTTAGTTTATATTATATATAGTTATAATATTTCTTATTACAAAATATTGTATTTATATTTTTAAAAAATATTAAAATTATTATATTTTCAAATGTTATAACCTTTAAAAATATGAAAAAATATCAAAAATCAATTTTTTGTTATTTCATTGTTTGAAAAAAACCTATAAAACATTAAATGCCTAAATACTTAAATCAATAACTTCTAAATCTCGAAAACCATAAATTGATATATTTTTTAAACATGTATATCCTAAGTAATAATTAATAAATCTCATTTTTATTTTTTTCATTATAATTTTAAATATTCATTTTAATTATTTATTTCTTTATTTTTATATAAATATTAATTACAAAATAAATTATAAGTTATACAAATATAATTTATATAAATTATTTTTCATCAAAAAAATATAGATAAACTTAATAAAAGAAGAAAAAAATTAAAAACAAAAAAATATTATATAGTAATATATTTTGCTTTGTTTCTAAATCATTTTAGGTTTTGTAAATAAATTTTAATTGATATCTATCTTATTAATAATAGATTATTAAATATTTTTTGTTCATTATTATAATATTTATCAATAAAAATGTGTATATTGAATTTATATGATATATAAATTTAATAATTATTATAACTAAATATTGTATTCAATTTTGAAAAAAGTTTTAAAATTTTTATATTTTCAAAGGTTATAACCTTTGAACATGTGAAAAAATAAAATAAATATTTTTTTTGTTATTTCATGTTTTAAATAAAACCTATAAATCACTAAATGCCTAAACACTTAAATCACTAGGCTAAAAAATTCCGATACCCCTATATATATAATTCTTTAAACTGGCATACTCTAAATAATAATTAATAAATCTCATTTTTATTTGTTTTCATTATAATTTAAAAAATTCATTTTAATTTTTTAGTTTTATATATATATATATATTATAAAATAAATTATGAGTTAAAAATATAATTTATAAAAATAATTTTTCATCAAAAAATAGATAAGCTTATAAAAAGAATAAATATTTAAAAACAAATAATTATTATTTAGTAATATATTTTGCTTTGCTTTTGAATCATTTTAGGTTTTGATATTATATTTTAAGTAATAACAATCTTATTCATAATAGATTTTTAATTTATTTTTTGATAATTATTAGAATATCTATCAATAAAATTGTTTATATCGAATTTATATGATATATACTTTTTATGATTATTAATAAATATATATTGTATTCACTTTTGAAAAGAAATTAAAAAATTATTATATTTTCAAAGGTAATAACCTTTGAAAATATCAAAAAATAATAAAAATAATTTTTTTTTATTTTTTTTTTAAATAAAACCTATAAACCACTAAATGCATACAAAGTTAAATCAGTAAACACCTAGACCTCATAATGCCTAAATACATAAACCATTAAATTGCTATATACTACTTAATAATTAATAAATCTTATTTTTATTTCTATTTGTTATAATTTTAAATATTCATTTTAATTATTTATTAGTTTATTTTTAGATAAATATTTATTACAAAATAAAGTATGAGTGCGACAAATATAATTTAATTAATTTAATTTTAATAAAATAAAATATACGCTTATAAAACAAGTAGATATACAAAAATTTAAAATTATTATCGAGTAATATATTTTACTTTAATTGTGAATCAATTTGGGTAGTGTAAATATTTTTTAATTAATATCTTATTTTTATTAATAGTTTATTAATTTAATTTTTGATCATTATTATATTGTCTATCAATAATAAAATTATATTGAATTTATATAATATATAATTATTAATATTATCAAAACTAAATATTGTATTCACTTTTCAAAAAATTGTAAATATTATTATATTTTCAAAGGTTTTAAACTATGAAAATGATAACAAATTATAGAAATTTTTTTTGTTATTTTATTTTTTTATATAAAACCTATAAACCACTAAAAGCCAAAAAACATAAATTGCTAAACTCCTAACGACAAAACCTCTAAATATGTAAATTATTAAACTGGTATACATTAATAATAAATATTAAATCTCATTTTAATTTTTATTCAGTATAATTTTAAATTTTTATTTTAATTATTTATCAGTTTATTTTTATAGAAATATTAATTACAAAATAAATTATTAGTTAGACAGATCTAATTTAAATTAAACCGGTATCCATAAATAATAAATAATAAATAATAAATAATAAATAATAAATCACATTTTTTTTCATTATAATTTTATATATTCATTTTAATTATTTATTTGTTTATTTTTATATAAATATTAATTACAAAATAAAGTATAAATTATACAAATATAATTTATATAAATTATTTTTCAACAAAAAAATATAGATAAACTAATTAAAAGAATAAAAAAAACTAAAAACAAAAAATTATTATATAGTAATATATTTTGCTTTGTTGCTGAATCATTTTATATTTTGTAATTATATTTTAATTGATATCTAAATTATTAATAATAAATTATTAATTTATTTTTTTTATCTTTATTATAATATTTATCAATAAAAATATTTATATTGAATTTATATGATATATATATTTAATAATTATTATAACTAAATATTATATTCACTTTTGAAAAAATTTTAAAATTATCATATTTTCAAAGATTATATAACCTTAGAAAATGGGAAAAAATAAACAAAAATATTTTTTCTTTGTTATTCTATTGTTTAAAATAAAACCTATACACCACTAAATGCCAAACCATTTAAATCACTAAACTAAAAAATTCTGATACCCCTATATAGATACTCCTTTAAACCGGCATACCCTAATTAATAATTAATAAATCTCATATTTATTTGTTTTCGTTATAATTTTAAAAATTCATTTTGATTGTTTAGTTTTATATATATATATATATATATATATATATATATATATATATATTAATTATAAAATAAATTATGGGTTAAAAATATAATTTATAAAAATTATTTTTCATCAAAAAATAGATAAGCTTGTAACAAACATGAAAATTTAAAAACAAATAATTATTATTTAGTGATATATTTTGTTATGCTTTTGAATCATTTTAGGTTTTGATATTATATTTTAAGTAATATCAATCTTATTCATAATAGATTTTTAATTTATTTTTTGAAAATTATTAGAATATATATCAATAAAATTATTTATATTGAATTTATATGATATATAATTATTATGATTATTATATATAAATATTGAATTCAATTTTGAAAAAAAATTTAAAATTATTATATTTTCAAAGGTTATAATCATAAAAAATGAGAAAGAATACAAAAAATAATTTTTTTGTTATTTCTTTTTTAAATAAAACATATAGACCACTAATTGTTTACTTACTTAAATCAGTAACTTATAAAACCCAAAACCCCTAAATACATAAACCTTATAACAGTTGTATACTACTTAATAAATAATAAATCTAATTTTTATTTCTATTTATTATAATTTTAAATATTCATTTTAATTATTTATATTTTAATTTTTTAGAAAAATTAATTACAATATAAATTTCAAATGAGACAGATATTATTTATATAATTTATTTTTAATCATAAAAAAATATAAGCTTATAAAAAGTTGGAAAAATTTAAAAATTAAATATTATTATTTAGTAATATAATTTTATTTGATTTTGAATCATTTTGTGTTATGTAATTATATTTTCATTAATATTTATATTATTAATAATAGTTTATTAATTTAATTTTTGATCATTATTATAATATCTATCATTAAAATTATTTATATTGAATTTATATGATATATAGTTAATAAGATTAATATAATTATGCATGTGATTCACATTTCAAAAGATTTTAAAAATAATTTTATTTTCAAAGGTTATAACCTTTGAAAATCTAAAAAAATCAAAAAAAAAATTTTATTTTTATTATATAAATAAAACCTATATACCACTAAATGCCTAAAAACATAAATTGCTAAATTCCTAAACGACAAAACCCCTAAATAATCGATCCATTAAACCTGTATACCATTTATAATTATTGGGCAATTGTACTTCCACGGTAGTGAGATTGAGATACATAAACACAGAAACAACAGAAAACAAGCAATTTATATATCCCAATTCAGCAACCATCCATGATAGAATTAAAAAACAAGAAATAAACACTGAAAATAACGTGGTTCGCTAGTCGTTTAGTACGACTAGCTAAATCCACCAAAAAATACTTTTGCTTTATAGATTAAAGCAACAGAAATGTCTTATAGTATGCAGCACACAGAATAATCGTAATCAATCATAGAGAGAGAAGAGAGAGAGACGATGAACACTTCCACGGGTCCAAAAACAGCCACCTGAAAATAAAATAACAAAACATTTTATATTAAAATTTATCTTGGTTTATTTAACTGGAGCAGGTCGAATCATTTAATTTTAATAAAAAAAATAATCTTATAATCTTGATTTTGAATCATTTTAGGTTTTGTAATTATATTTTAATTTATATCTATCATATTAATAATAGTTTATTAATTTATTTTTTGATAATTGATATCATATCTATCAATAAAATTATTTATAATTAGTTTAAATTATATATAATTATAATGATTATTATTACTAAATATTTTATTCACATTTTAAAAAAATTTTATAATTATTATATTTTCAAATGTTATAACCTTTGAAAATGTGAAAAAATAACAAAAATATTTTTTTTTATTTCATTGTTTAAATAAATCCTATAAACCACTAAATGCCTAAATACTTAAATCAATAACTCCTAAATCTCGAAAACCCTAAATAGATAATCATTTTAAACCGGTATACCTTAAATAAGAAATAATAGATCTCAATATTATTTTTTTCATTATAATTTAAAATATTCATTTTAATTATTTATTCATTTATTTTTATATAATTATTAATTACAGAATAAATTGAGTTAGACAAATATAATAAATATAATTAATTTTCATCAAAAAAATATAGATAAACTTTTTAAAAGAAATAAAATTCAAAACAAAAAATTATTATATAGTAATATAGTTTGCTTTGTTTCTGAATCATTTTAGGTTTTGTAATTATCTTTAAATTGATATCTATCTTATTAATAATAGATTATTAATTTATTCTTTGATCATTATTAGAATATTTATCAATACAAATATTTATATTGAATTTATATGATATATAAATATAATAATTATTATAACTAAATATTGTATTAACATTTAAAAAAAATTTAAAAATTATTATATTTTCAAAGGTTATAACCTTTGAAAATATCAAAAAATAAAAAAAAAAAATTTTTTGATATTTTTTTTAAATAACACCTATAAACCACTAAATGCATGCACAGTTAAATCAGTAAACTACTAAACCCCATAATGCCAAAATACATAAACCATTAAACTCCTATATACTCCTTAATAATTAATAAATCTAATTTTTAATTCTATTTATTATAATTTTAAATATTCATTTTAATTATTTAGTAGTTTATTTTTATAGAAATATTTATTAAAAAATAAATAATGAGTGCGACAAATATAATTTAAAAAATATATATGCTTATTAAAGAAGTAAAAATTTAAAATTTAAAAATTAAAAATTATTATCTAGAAATATATTTTACTATAATTTTGAATCAATTTGGGTTTTATAATTATTTTTTAATTAATATGTATCTTAATATCAATAGTTTATAAATTTAATTTTGATCATTATTATAATATATATCAATAAAATTGTTTATATTGAATTTATATGATATATAATTATTAATATTATTATAACTAAGTATTGTATTCACATTTCAAATAATTTTAAATATTATTATATTTTTAAAGGTTATAACCTATGAAAATGAGAAAAAATTATAGAAAATTTTTTTGATAATTTATTTTTTTAAATAAAATGTATAAACCACTAAAAGCCTAAAAACATAAATCTCTAAAATCCTAAATGAAAAAGCCTCTAAATACTTAAGCCATTAAACTAGTTGCTGTATATGTAATTTGTTTTTACTTAATAATTTGTTTGTATAACCAAATGTCTTTTATGTTTTAATATTTTCATCTAAGTGCAGGAAAGGAAATATTAAAAGACCGAAATTTTTGGAGCAGACCATGGCCCGTTCCATGATCCGACCCGATTCGGTTAAATGAACCGGATGTTTATTTTTCATATAAAATGATTTGTAATTTTAATTTTCGTGTGGGTGTTTTGACCCGGTTTGAACTGTTCATCATCCCTCTCCTTCTTCTCTTTGCGCGATTTTGCGACTGCTCCGTGCTGCATACTGTAAGACATTCTATTTTAGTTTTAATCTGTAACGCATAAGCATTTTCTGGTGGAGGTAGCTAGTCATACTGAGCGACTAGCGAACCACATTATTTCCTGTGTTGAATTCTCATTTTTGATTCTGTCATGGATGCTGTTGGATTGGGATATATATATTGCTTGTTTCTGTGTTTATGTTATTTTCTGTTTCTTAATCTCACTACCCGTGGAAGCGCAATTACCCACCAATTGGTATCAGAGCTTTGTTTGGGATTTTTCGAGCAATTGTGCATTTAGGGTTTGAGATTTTTCTGTATAAGCAATATTCTGTTGAAATGGCTGGAACCCTAAACACCACGATTGAGAAATTCAATGGTAGAAACAGGTTTAGTATGTGGCAAATTAAAATGCGAGCGTATTTGAAAAACTTCGATATTTGGAGTCCTCTGGTTCAAGGCTTCGGTCCACACACTATTGCTGCTCTTGGAATAACCGAGGCTGAGGCTTGGAGACGTGAAGAGAAAGCACACTCCACCATTCTGTTGAGCTTGTCGGATGAAGTCATTGCTGAGGTAGCAGATGAGGAATTTACTGTAGGACTGTGGCCCAAGCTTGAGTCTCTATACATGACTAAATCATTAAAGAACAAGCTTCTGTTGAAGAGAAGGATATTCACACTGAGGATGCAAGAGGGAACCTCTTTGAAGAAGCATCTTAATGACTTGAACAGCATTCTCATGGACCTTAAACGTGTGGATGCTAAGGTGGATGATGAGGATGCTACACTTCTACTCTTGGTTTCTCTTCCTCCTTCCCATGAAAATTTTGTTGAATCTCTCATTGTGGGAAAAGAGGAGATTACACTAGAGGATGTTCAGGCTGCCCTACACTCCATAGAGATGAGGCAAAACGTAGTGGTTGAAAGACTTGAACAACATCCTGCTGGATTGGTGGTGACAAACAGGAGGCCACAACTTGTTCCATTCAAGAAGAAGGGAAATAAGATTCAGAAGAGGGCAAAGGAGGGTGATATTAGTCACTACTGTAAACAAAAAGGGCATTGGAAAACTGAGTGCCCGAAGAATAGAGCAAGGCTGGAACAGCAAGGTCAACCTAACCCCCCACCTGCTGCTGCTATGACTTTTGATGATCTTGATGATGGAGAAGACCTTGTGTTGGTAATCTCCACAACGATCGCAAGATCAGATTCATGGATCCTGGATACTGGTGCTTCCTTCCATATAAGCACTCACTTGGAGTGGTTCAGCAAATATGACAAGAAGGAAGCTGGCCATGCTGTGGTGGGGAACAGCCAACCATGTAAGGTGGTTGGAATCAGCACAGTCAGACTGAAAACTTGGGATGGCCGAATTGTCTCACTTTCAAATGTGAGATATGTCCATGAGATGATAATGAATCTCATTTCTCTTGGTTTTATGGATGATCAGGGATATTCATTCAGTGGTAGAGAGGAAACACTGAATGTTCACCGAGGAGATGATGTTGTACTAAAGGGGCAGAAGACTGGAATGCTATACACACTGATAGGTTCCACAGTGATAAGGGCTATTGCTGTTACATCCAGAAAGCCAACATCTGAAGACAAAGTTGATCTCACCAGAGTATGGCATATGCGGCTCGCACATATGAAAGAGAAAGGTATGAAAATTCTCTCTGATCTTAATCTTCTTGTTGGTCATAGAGTCAGTAAATTAAATTTTTATGATCATTGTGTTTTTGGTAAGAAACATAGAACTAAGTTCGGTAAAGCAATACACTGCACAAACAGTATTTTGGATTATATCCATGCTGACTGTTGGGGCTCTTCTAGAGTCACATCTCTTAGGGGTGCCCGATTTTATTTATGTCTAGTTGATGATTACTCCAGGATGTCCTGGGTATTCATGATGAAACATAAATCCGAGACTTTTATAAAGTTTAAGCAGTGTGTTAGCTTAGTAGAAAATCAAACACAAAAGAAGGTTAAACTATTACGAATAGATAATGGTCTAAATTTCTGTTTGTCTGAATTTGAGGAATTACGTAAGGACAAAGGTATTGCGAGATACAAAACTATTAGGGACACTCCTCAGCAGAATGGCATTGCTGAAAGATAAAATAAACTCTTCTGGAGAGAACTAGATGTATGCTCTCTCAATCAGGCGTAGGCAAAAAGTTTTGGGCTGAAGCTGTTAATACAGCATGCCATCTGATAAACAGATCGCCACATAGTGGAATTAACTTTAAAATTCCATTTGAAGTGTGGACTGGTAAACCTGCAGATTATTCCAATCTGAAGGTGTTCAGGTGTATTACCTACTATCATGTAAATGATGGTAAGCTTGAACCTCGAGCACGCAAGGGAATATTTGTTGGTTATGGTGATGGAGTCAAAGGATTCCGTATCTGGTCACCATCTGAAAAAAGAGTTATACTCTCTAGGAGTGTTACCATCGATGAGAGTGTCATTCTAAAACAAGTACCTAGTTTTATTCAGTTACCTGATGTTCCTCAAGCTGAACTTAAGGTGGAGCTAAAATCTGAATCTGTAGCTCAAAGAAGGATGTATGTTGTTTCTAGACAAACGATAGCTAATCATGAAAATGATGCTAAATCTGTTATTGAACCTGATCCTGAAACAACACTTGAAGAGTCTATTCCCTACTATATTGCAAGGGATAGAGAAAGGAGGGTGAACGCACGTCCTCCTCTGAGATTTGGCTTTGATGAGTTTGTAGGATTTTCCCTACAAGTTGCCGAAGAAATTGACATTCCTGAACCATCCTCCTTCAGGAATGCTATTAATTGTCCTGAGTCTGAGACATGGTTGGTTTCCATGAATGAAGAAATTGAATCTTTTCATAAGAATGGTACCTGGATCATTGTACCTAAACCAAAGAGAAGAAATATAGTGTCTTGCAAATGGATTTTCAAGAAGAAAGAAGATGCCTCAATTGCTGGTGGTTTAAAGTTTAAGGTACGTCTAGTTGCATGAGGGTTCAGTCAGAAAGAGGGTGTTGACTACAACGATATATTCTCTCATGTAGTTAGACATACCTCAATAAGAGTGCATCTAGCATTAGTAGCACATCAGAATCTTGAACTTGAGCAACTAGATGTCAAAACGGCTTTTCTTCATGGAGATCTCGATGAAGAGATCTTCAAGAGCCAGCATGAGGGTTTTGAGGTATCAGGCAAGGAAACCCGTATGTGCAAGCTTCTGAAGTCTCTTTATGGACTTAAGCAGTCTCCCCGTCAGTGGTACAAGAGATTTGACTGTTTCATGACTAGTCATGAATACAGTATGTGTGACCATGACTACAGTGTTTATTTAAAAATGCACAAGGATGAGTCATTTATCTACTTTCTATTGTATGTAGATGATATGCTTATTGCTGCCAGAAATAAATCTGATATTCAGGAACTGAAAGATCTCCTTAGTTCTGAATTTGATATGAAAGATCTTGGAGGAGGAATGCAAATTTTAGGTATGGAAATATTCAGAGATAGAATTAAAAGAAAATTGTTTCTTTCACAGAAACAATATATTCAGAAACTTCTATCTAGATTTGGAATGGCTTCTTGTAAGCCTCTATCCACACCATTTGCTTCTAACCTCCATCTGACATTAGAATGTTGTCCTCAATCTGAATCTGATAAGGAACAAATGTCTAAGGTTCCTTATTCTAGTGCTGTCGGGAGCCTCATGTATCTTATGGTGTGCACTCGACCTGATATTGCTCATGCAGTAAGTGCAGTGAGTAGGTTTATGATAAACCCTGGTCAATAGCACTGAAAAGCTGTTAAAAGGATACTTAGATACCTCAAGGAGACTTATGATGTTGGTCTAATATTTGGTAATGAATTTGAACTCTTGCTGGCAGGATATTCTGATTCTGACTATGCAGGAGATGTTGACAGTAGACAGTCTATGACTGGTTATGTCTTCACTGTATGTGGTTCTGTAGTTAGCTGGGAAGCCACACTGCAATCTTCTTTTACTTTATCTTCTACTGAAGTAAAGTATATGCCTCTGACTGAAGCTACGAAGGAAGGGATATGGCTAAAAGGTTTTCTCAAGGACCTTGGTCTTTATGAAGAGGTTGCAACAGTCTTCTGTGACAACCTCAGTGCTATTTGTTTAGGAAAAGACCAAGTGCATCATGAGAGGACAAAGCAGATTGATGCGATGTCATTTCCTTCGATCTGAGAAGAGGGTACAAGTAAAGAAGATTGCAACTTCTGATAATCTAGCTGACATGTTTGCCAAATCTGTTACTTTGAATAAGTTAAGACACTGTCTTGACTTACTGAACATATCAAATTCGATGTAGTTTTTTTGGACTAACTGTTTATAGAGAGTGTCTCTCTATCTGTATGCAAAACAAATTAAGGTGGTGATTGCTGTATATGTAATTTGTTTTTACTTAATAATCTGTTTGTATAACAAAATGTCTTTTTTGTTTTAATATTTTCATATAAGTGCAGGAAAGGAAATATTAAAAGACCGAAATTTTTGGAGCAGAGCATGGCCCGTTCCATGATCCGACCCGCTTCAGTTAAATGAACTGATGTTTATTTTTCATATAAAATGATTTGTAATTTTAATTTTCGTGTGGCTGTTTTGACCCGGTTTGAAGTCTTCATCATCCCTCACCTTCTTCTCTCTGTGTGATTTCGTGACTACTCTATGTTGCATACTGTAAGACATTCTATTTTGGTTTTAATCTGTAACGTATACGCATTTTTTGGTGGAGGTAGCTAGTCATACTGAGCGACTAGCAAACCACGTTATTTTCTGTGTTGAATTCTCATTTTTGATTTTGTCGTGTATGATGTTGGATTGGGATATATATATTGCTTGTTTCTGTGTTTCTGTTGTTTTCTGTTTCTTAATCTCACTACCCGTGGAAGCACAATTACCCAACACTGGTATATAGTAATAATAAATCATAAATCTCATTTTAAATTTTATTTAGTATAATTTTAAATTTTTATTTTAAATATTTATCAGTTTATTTTTATAGAAATATTAATTACAAAATAAATCATTAGTGAGAAATATTTAATTTAAATTAAACCAGTATCACTAAATAATAAATAAAAAATCTCATTTTTTTTCATTATAATTTTAAATATTCATGTTAAATATTTATTTGTTTATTTTTATAAATATATTAATTACAGAATAAATTATGAGTTAGATAAATATTATTTATATAAATTATTTTTTATCAAAAAAAATATAGATAAACTTTTTAAAAGAAAAAAATATTTAAAACAAAAAATTATTATATAGTAATATATTTTGCTTTGCTTCTGAATCATTTTAGGTTTTGTAATTACATTTTAATTGATATCTATCTTATTAATAATATATTATTAATTTATTTTTTGATCATTATTAGAATATTTATCAATAAAATTATTTATATTAAATTTATATGATATATAAATATAATGATTATTAGAACTTATGATTGTATTCACTTTAGAAAAAAATTTAAAATTTATAGAATTTTCAATGGTTATAACCTTTGAAAATATCAAAAAATAACAAAAATAAATTTTTTGTTATTTTATTTTTTAAATAAAACATATAAACCACTAAATGCATATATAGGTAAATTAGCATACTCCTAAATACATAAACCATCAAACCACTATATACTACTTAAAAATTAATAAATCTAATTTTTATTTTATTTATTATAATTTTAAATATTGATTTTAATTATTATTAGTGTATTTTTATAAAATATTTATTACAAAATAAATAATGAGTGGGAAAAATATAATTTAAATAATTTATTTTTAATCAAAAAAATATATACGCTTATAAAAGAAGTACAAATTTAAAAATTAAGAATTATTATACAGTAATATATTATAGTTTAATCTTGAATCGATTTGGGTATTGTAAATGTTTTTTAATTAATATCTATCTTATTATTAATAGTTTATTAATTTTAATTTTAAATATTATTATTTTTTCAAAGGTTATACCCTATGAAAATGAGAAAAAATTACAAATTTTTTTTGTGATTTTATTTTTTAAATAAAACTTATAAACCACTAAATACCTAAAAACAAAATTGGTAAACTCCTTAACAACAAAACCTCTAAATACTTAAACCATTAAACTGATGTACATTAATAAAAAATCATAAATCTCATTTTAATTTTTATTAAGTATAATTTTAAATTTTTATTTTAATTATTTATCAGTTTATTTTTATAGAAATATTAATTATAAATTAAATTATTAGTGAGACAGATCTAATATAAATAATTTATTTTTCATCAAAAAAAATATATATCCTTATAAAAAGAGGCAAAATTTTAAACTGGTATATAGTAATAATAAATCATAAATCTCATTTTAAATTTTATTTAGTATACTTTTAATTTTTATTTTAATTATTTATCAGTTTATTTTTAAAGAAATATTAATTAAAAAATAAATTATTAGTGAGAAATATCTAATTTAAATTAAACCGGTATCCCAAAATAATAAATAATAAATCTCATTTTTTTTAATTATAATTTTAAATATTCATTTTAATTATTTATTTGTTTATTTTTATAAAAATATTAATTATAAAATAAATTATGAGTTAGATAAATATAATTTATATAAATTATTTTTTATCAAAAAAATATACATAAACTTTTTGAAAGAAAAAAAAAATTAAAACAAAATATTATTATTTAGTAATATATTTTGCTTTGCTTCTGAATCATTTTAGATTTTGTAATTACATTTTAATTGATATCTATCCTATTAATAATATATTATTAAATTTTTTTTGATCATTATTAGAATATTTATCAAAAAAAATTGTTTATATTGAATTTATATGATATATAAATATAATGATTTTTATAACGTAAGATTGTATTCACTTTAGAAAATAATTTAAAATTTATAGTATTTTCAATGGTTATAACCTTTGAAAATATCAAAAAATAACAAAAATAATTTTTTTTTATTTTATTTTTTAAATAAAACATATAAACCACTAAATGCATTTATAGGTAAATTAGTAAACTCCTAAAAACATAAACCATCAAACCACTATATGCTACTTAATAATTAATAAATCTAATTTTAATTTTATTTATTATAATTTTAAATAATGATTTTAATTATTATTAGTTTATTTTTATAAAATATTTATTACAAAATAAATTATTAGTGGGAAAAATATAATTTAAATAATTTATTTTTAATCAAAAAAAAATATACGCTTATAAAAGAAGTACAAATTTAAAAATTAAAAATTATTATACAGTAATATATTATAGTTTAATCTTGAAACGATTTGGGTATAGTAAATATTTTTTAATTAATATCTATCTTATTATTAATAGTTTATTAATTTAATTTTTGATCATTATTATAATATCTATCAATAAAATTATTAATATTGAATTTATATGATATATAATTATTAATATTAAAATAACTAAATATTGAATTCACATTTCAAAAAATTATAAATATTATTATATTTTCAAAGGTTATAACCTATGAAAATGAGAAAAAATTACAAATTTTTTTTTGTTATTTTATTGTTTAAATAAAACTTATAAACCACTAAATGCCTAAAAGCATAAATTTCTAAACTCCTAAATGACAAAGCCTCTAAATACTTAAACCATTAAACAGGTGTACATTAATAAAAAATCATAAATCTCAATTTAATTTTTATTAAGTATAATTTTAAATTTTTATTTTAATTATTTATCAGTTTATTTTTATGGAACTATTAATTACAAAATAAATTTTTAGGGAAACAGATCTAATATATATAATTTATTTTTTATCAAAAAAATTATATATCCTTATAAAAAGAGGCAAAATTTAAAAACAAAAATTTATTATTTAGTAATATATATTATTTTGATTTGGAATCATTTTACATTTTGTAATTAAATTTTTATTTTTATCATTCTTATTAATAATAGTTTATTAATTTTTTATTGATCATTATTATAATATGTATTAAAAAAAATATTTATATTGAGTTTACATTATATAAAATTATTAAGATTATTATAACTAAATATTATATTCACATTTTAAAAAATTTAAAATTATTATATTTTCAAAGGATATAAATTTCAAAAATTAAAAAAAAATCAAAAAATTAATTTTTTTATTTTTCTATTCTTTAAATAAAAACTATAAATCACTAAAGGCCTAAACACTTAAATCACTAAACTCCAAAACACCTAAATACTTAAACCATTCAACTAGTATATCCTAAATAATAAATAATAAATCTCTATTTTATTTGTATTCATTATCGTTTTAGATATTCATTTTAATTATTTATTAGTTTATTTTTATAGAATTATAAATTAAACTTATAAACCATTAAATACCTAAACAAATAAATCTTTAAATTCCTAAACCCTGAAGCCCCTAAATACTCAAATAAATAATTAAAATGAATATTTAAAATTATAATGAAAAAAATAATATTCAGATTTATTCTTTATTATTTTGGGTATACCAGTCTAATTTAAATTAGATCCGTCTCACTAATAATTTATTTTATAATTAATATTTCTCTAAAAATAAACTGACAAATATATAAAATAAAAATTTAAATTTATACTGAATAAAATTTAAAATGAGATTTATGATTTATTATTACTGTATACCAGTTTAATAGATTAAGTATTTAGAAATATTTTTATTTACGATTTTAGGGATTTATGTTTTTAGGCTTTTAGTGGTTTATATATTTTATTTAAGAAGATAAAATATCAAAAAAAAATTCTATAATTATTTCTCATTTTCATAGGTTATAACCTTTGAAAATATAATAATATTTATAATTTTTTGAAATGTGAATACAATACTTAGTTATAATAATATTAATAATTATATATCATATAAATTCAATATAAATAATTTTATTGATATATATTATAATAATGATCAGAATTAAATTTATAAACTATTGATATTAAGATACATATTAATTAAAAAATAATTACAAAACCCAAATTGATTCAAAATTATAGTAAAATATATAAGTGGATAACAATTTTTAATTTTTAAATTTTTGCTTCTTTTATAAGCATATATATTTTTTATATTATATTTGTCACACTCATAATTTATTTTGTAATAGACATTTCTTTAAAAATAAACTAATAAATAATTAAAATTAATATTTAAAATTAAAATAAATAGAATAAAAAATTAGATTTATTAATTATTAAGTAGTATATAACTTTTTAATGGTTTATGTATTTTGGCATTATGGGGTTAGAGTTTACTGATTTAACTGTGCATGCATTTAGTGGTTTATAGGTGTTATTTTAAAAAAATCAAAAAATTTATTTTTTTTTATTTTTTTATATTTTCGAAGGTGATAACCTTCGAAAATATAATAATTTTTAAATTTTTTTCAAAAGTGAATTCAATATTTAGTTATAATAATCATTATATTTATATTTCATATAAATTCAATATAAATAATTTTATTGATAAATATTCTAATAATGATCAAAAAATAAATTAATAATCTATTATTAATAAGATAGATTTCAATTAAAATATAATTACAAAACCTAAAATGATTCAAAAGGAAAGCAAAATATATTACTATATAATAAAATTTGTTTTGAAATTTTTTCTTCTTTTTATAAGTTTATCTATATTTTTTGTTTAAAAATAATTTATATAAATTATATTTGTCTAACTCATAATTTATATTGTAATTAATATTTAATAAAAATAAACGAATAAATAATTAAAATGAATATTTTAAATTATAATGAAAAAAATAATATTGAAATTTTTTATTTATTATTTAGAGTATACCAGTTTAAAAGGATTATCTATTTATGGTTTTCGAGATTTCGAAGATATTGACTTAAGTGTTTAGGCATTTAGTAGTTTATAGGATTTATTTAAAAAATGAGATAACAAAAAAATTATTTTTGATATTTTCTCACATTTTCAAAGGGTATAACATTTGAAAATATAATAATTTTAAATTTTTTTAAAATGTGAATACATTATTTAGTAATAAGAATCATTATAATTATATATAATATAAACTAAATATTAACAATTTTATTGATAGATATGATATCAATTATCAAAAAATAAATTAATATGCTATTATTAATATGATAGATATAAATTAAAAGATAATTGCAAAACCAAAAATTATTCAAAATCAAAGTAAAATTTATTACCAAATAATAATTTTTGTTTTTCAGTTTTTGTTTCTTTTTATCAGCTTATTTTTTTTATGATGAAAAATAAATTATTTAAATAATATTTAAGGTTTACGAGTTTAAAGTTTTAAGTATTTAGGGGCTTTTGTGTTTAGGAGTTTAGATATTAAATTGTTTAGGCATTTAGTGATCTATAAGTTTTATTTAAACAATGATATAATAAAAAAATTATTTTTATTTTTTTTTCTAATTTTTGAAGGTTATAACCTTTGAAAATATAAAAATTTCCAAATTTTTTTCAAATGTAAAGATAATATTTAGTTATAATAATCTTAATAAATATATGTCATTTAAATTCAATATAAGTAATCACATTGCTAGATATTATAATAATGATCAATAAATAAATTAATAAACTATTATTAATAAGATAGATATTATTTAAAATATATTTGCAAAATCTAAATTTATTCAAAATCAAAGTATATATTATTAAATAATAATTTTTTTAAATATTTTTCTTTTTTTATATGTTTAAATTTTTGTTATTAAAAATAAATTATTTAAATTATATTTGTCTTCCTCATAATTTTTTTTGTAATTTATAATTTTATAAAAATAAACTAATAAATAATTAAAATAAATATTTAAAATTATAATGAATACAAATAAAATTGAGAATTATTATTTATTATTCAAGATATACAGGTTTAATGGTTTAAGTATTTAGGTGTTTTAGGGTTTAATCATTTAAGTGTTTATGCCTTAAAGTGATTTTATATAATTTTTGATGGTTATAACCTTTGAAAATATATTAATTTTTAATTTTTTTTAAAATGTGAATATAATATTTAGTTATAATAAACTTGATAATTATATATAATGTTTAATCAATATAAATAATTTTATTAATAGATATTATAATATTGATCAATAAATAAATTAATAAACTATTATTAATTAGAATGATATAAATTAAAATATAATTGCTAAATCTAAAATTATTCAAAATTAAATTAAAATAAATTACTAAATAATAATATTTTGTTTTAAAAATTTTGCCTCTTTTTTATAATCTTATATTTTTTTGATGAAAAATAAATTATTTAAATTATATCCGTCTTACTAATAATTTATTTTGTAATTAATATTTCAACAAAAATAAACTGATAAATAATTAAAATGAATATTTAAAAATATAATGAATAATAATAAAAATGAGATTTATTATTTATTATTTAGAGTATACTAATTTAAAGGCTCATGTATTTATGGGCTTTGGGGTTTAGGAGTTTAGTCATTAAGAATTTAGGTATTTTGTGGTTTATAGATTTTATTTAAAAAATCTAATAACAAAAAATTTATTTTTTTTTCTTATTTTCAAAAGTTATATCCTTTGAAAACTTAATAATTTTTAAATTTTTTTAAAATATAAAAATATTATTTTGTTATAATAATCTAAATAATTATAAATAATGTAAATTCAATATAGATTTTTATAGATATTATGATGAAGATAATAAAATAAATTAATAAATTATTATTAATAAGATAAATATTAAATAAAATTTATTTGCAAAACCTAAAATGATTCAAAATCAAAGTAAAATATATTAATAAGATAGATATTAAATAAGACAATTATTAATAAGATAAAATATACAGGTTTAAAAGATTATATATTTAGGAGCTTTGGGGTTTAAGAATTTAGTGATTTAAGTGTTTAGGTATTTAGTAGTTTATAGGTTTACTTAAAATATAAAATAACAAAAAAAATTTTTTGTTATTTGTTCTCATTTTTGAAGGATATAACCTTTGAAAGTATAAGAATTTTTAAATTTTTTTTAATGTGAATACTTTATTTAGTTATGATAATCTTAATAATTAAATATCATGTAAATTAAATATAAACAAATATATTGATTTATATTATAATAATGATCATACAAAAGATTAATAAACAATTATTAATAAGATAAATATTGTTTAAAATATATTTACAAAACCTAAAATGATTCAAAATCAAAGTGAAATATTTTACTAAATATTAATTTTAAATTTTTATATTTTTGTATCCATTTATAAGCTTATATATTTTTTAATGAAAAATAAATTATTTAAATTATATTTCTATAAAAATAAACTAATAAATAATTAAAATGTATATATAAAAATATAATGAATACTAATATAATAATTTTTTAAAATTAAACTAATAAATAATTAAGTAATAAAAATAACTAATAATTTTTTTTCTGTTATTTATTCTCACTATTAATTTATTTTTAAATTTATATTTCTATAAAAATAACTAATAAATAATTAAAATGTATATATAAAAATATAATGAATACTAATACAAATAAGATTTATGATTTATTATTTAGGGTATAACAATTTAATGGTTTATGTTTATTGAGGTTTTGGGGTTAATGATTTTATTGATTTATATGTTTACACATTTAGGTGATAGGTTTTATTAAATGAATGAAATAACAAAAATTTATTTTTATCAATTTTCGTGATTTTCAAAGGTTATGACCTTTGAAAATATAATAATTTTTTACTATTTCTAAAATATGAATACAATACTTAGTTATAATAATCTTAATAATTATATTTGATGTAGATTCAATATAAAAAATTTTATTAATATATATTATTTTGATGTTCAAAAAATAAATTAATAAATTATTATTAATAAGATAGATATTAATTAAAATATATTTCCAGAACCCAAAAAAATTTAAAATAAAAGTAAATTATATTATTAAATAAAATTTTAATTTTTTTTTTATTTTTATAAGCTTATATTTTTTTCATAAAAAATAATATATTTAATTTATATGTCTCACTCATTATTTATTTTGTAATTAATATTTCTATAAAAATAAACTAAAAAATAATTAGAATGAATATTTAAAATTATAATGAATACAAATAAAAATGAAATTTATTATTTATTATTTATTATTTAGGTTATATAGGTTTAATGGTTTAAGTATTTAAGTTATATATATTAGCAATTTGTGTTTTTAGGCATTTAGTTGTTTATAGGTTTTATTTATATAATAATTAAATTTCTATTTTTGATTTTTTCTGATTTTCAAAAGTTATAACCTTTGAAAATAAATTTATTTTTAAAATTTTTTGAAATGTGAATACCATGTATAATTATTTTAATCCTACTAATTATATATCATATAAATTCAATATAAATAAATTTAATGATAGATATTATAATAATGATCAAAAATTAAATTAATAAACTATTATTAATAATATAAATATTAATTAAAATATATTTAAATAACACAAAATGATTCAAAATAAAATCAAAATATATTACTAAATAATAATATTTAATTTTTAAAAATTTTCTTCTTTTTATAAGCTTATAATTTTTTTTAAAAATAAATTATTTTAATAATATTTATCTCACTATAAATTTATTTTGTAATTAATTTTTCTAAAAAATTAAACTATCAATAATTAAAATGAATATTTAAAATTATAATAAATAGAAATAAAAATGAGATTTATTTTTTATTAAGTAATATATAGCGGTTAAAAGGTTTATGTATTTAGGGTTTTCGGGGTCTATGAGCTTACTGATTTAAGTAAGTAAGCATTTAATGATATATAGGTTTTATTTAAAAAAAGAAATAACAAAAAAATCATTTTTTTTATTTTTTCTCATTTTTTAAGGTTATATCCTTTGAAAATATAATAATTTTTAAATTTTTTTTGAAAAGTGATTATAATATTTAGTTAAAATGATCATTATATTTATATATCATATAAATTCAATATAACCTATTTTATTGATAAATATTCTAATATTGATCAAAAAATAAATTAATAATCTATTTTTAATAAGATAGATATCAATTAAAATATAATTACAAAACCTAAAATGATTCATAAGAAAAGCAAAATATATTACTATATAATAATTTTTTGTTTTGAAATTTTTTTTTCTTTTAAAAAGTTTATCAATAATTTTTTGATGAAAAATAATTTATATAAATTATATTTGTATAACTCAATTTATTTTGTAATTAATATTTATATATAAATAAACAAATAAATAATTAAAATGAATATTTAAAATTATAATGAAAAAAAAATGAGATTTATTATTTATTATTTAGGGATACTGGTTTAATTTAATTTAGTTGTGTCTCACTAATAAGTTATTTTATAATTAATATATCTATAAAAAAAATTGATAAATAATTAAAATAAAAATTTAAAATTATAATGAATAAAAATATAAATGAGATTTATAATTTATTATTAATGTATACCAGTTTAATGATTTAAGTATTTAGAGGTTTTGTCATTAGGAGTTTACCGATTTATGTTTTTAATCTTTTAGTGGTTTATAAGTTTTAATTAAAAAAATAAAATAACAAAAAAAAATTTCTATAATTTTTTATCATTTTCATAGGTTATAACATTTGAAAATATAATAATATTTAAAATTATTTGAAATTTTAATACAATATCTTGTTATAATAATATTAATAATTATATATCATATAAATTTAATATAAATAATTTTATTCATAGATATTATAATAATGATCAAAAATTAAATTTATAAACTATTAATATTAAGATAGATATTAATTAAAAAATATTTACAAAACCGTAATTGATTCAAAATTAAAGTTACTTATATTACTTGATAATAAATTTTAATTTTTAAATTTATACTTCTTTTATAAGCGTATATTTTATTAGATAAATAATATATTATTTAAATTATATTTTTCTCACTGATAATCTATTTTGTAATAAATATTTCTAAATAAATACACAAATAAATAATTAAAATGAATATTTAAAAATATTTACAAATATAATAAATAGCAATAAAAATTTGATTTATTAATTATTAAGTAGTATTTAGAGGTTTAAAGGTTTATGTATTTAGGCATTACGAGGTTTAGGAGTTTACTGATTTAACTTTATATGCATTTAGTAGGGCGGCTCACGGGACTCGGAGATTCGCGACCCGACTCGAAGTCTTGTCCCTAAAGATTCGGGACTGACAAAATCTGTTGACTTTGACTTTTCCTGTCCCGTTCTGTCTCGTATTTTTTCTTTTGGGATGGTTCTGGATCTTAAGCAATATCCATCCCGAGAACCGCCCCATCCTAAAAAATAGATACTAGAACCAAGAATATATATATATATATATATAACATGAAAATGCCACCAATTCCGCTGCTGCCCATCCAATTTCGATGCACCTATTGCTGTTCCGACGAGTTCCAGGCCACCTCACGCCGTTCCAGCCATGTTCAGTTAGGTCCAGCACTTGTCTGTCGCACTTCTGGTTGCCTCCACCGTGTTTCAGATGCGACCAGCCTTTTGGTTTGTTGAGTATTATTATTATGTGTTTCAGTCAGTTTTGGTGAGGATTGGCTGTGGTGTTGTGGTTGGGCCGAAAGAGTTGGCTGAATGTGTTAAAGTCAGTTTTGTAGAGCTTGCTTGTTTGAAATATTTATATGTATTTATGCTTAACATATCATATTAATTAATGTCAATGCAGATGGCACAATACAGCGGTAAATAAAAAATAAAATAAATAGAAGATGATCACATCTCCAATGATCAAAGTACTCGTAAATCCAATCATCATCTTTTCATGAACCCACCAATTGTTACGGCAGGTTCTTCAATTCCAATTGTAAAAGAAAGTCAAGGTACATCTGAACCTCAAGCTCATAAAAAGTATAAGTCTGCTGTTTGGGAAACTTATGAGTTATTAGTTGATTCTGAGGGAAATGAAACTATTAGGGCAACTTGTATATGGTGTATGAAAGAATATTTGGCAAAAAGTAATCAAGCTACTTCGGGTTTATGGAAATACTTTGGAAAGACTTGTAGGATATTTCCGCATAAAAAAGAATTAATTGAAGCTCACAAAGTTAAAGACAAGTCTCAATCTTTGTTGAATTTCACTAAAGGTACTAGTTTAGAGGATAACAAATTAACTTATTGGCAATTTGATCAACAACTAGTTAGGGAGGCTTTGGTTAAAATGATCATAAAAGATGAATTGCCTTTTTGTTTTGTTGAGAGAGATGAATTTAAGTAGTTTTGTGAAGTTAGTGTGCCTTAATTTAAAATTCCATCTGAGTACTCTACACGGAGGGATTGTTTTTCTTTGTTTGTGAAGGAAAAGAAGAAATTATTAGATAGCATATCATCTCATTGTTGTAGAGTTTCATTGACTACCGACACTTGGACTAGCATTCAAAATTTGTCTTATATATGTTTGGCTATTTATTTCATTGATTCTCAATGGAATATGCATAAAAGGCTTTTGATTCTCAATGGTTTATGTATTTAGGCATTACGGGGTTTAGGAGTTTACTGATTTAACTTTATATGCATTTAGTAGGGCGGCTCACGGGACTCGGAGATTCGTGACCCGACTCGAAGTCTTGTCCCTAAAGATTCAGGACTGACAAAATCTGTTGACTTTGACTTTTCCTGTCCCGTTATGTCTCGTATTTTTTCTTTTGGGATGGTTCTGGATCTTAAGCAATATCCATCCCGAGAACTGCCCCATCCTAAAAAATAGATACTAGAACCAAGAATATATATAACATGAAAATGACACCAATTCCGCTGCTGCCCATCCAATTCCGACGCACCTATTGCTGTTCCGACGAGTTCCAGGCCACCTCACGCCGTTCCAGCCATGTTTAGTTAGGTCCAGCACTTGTCCGTCGCACTTCTGGTTGCCTCCACCGTGTTTCAGATGCCACCAGCCTTTTGGTTTGTTGAGTATTATTATTATGTGTTTCAGTCAGTTTTGTTGAGTATTGGCTGTGGTGTTGTGGTTGGGCCGAAAGAGTTGGCTGAATGTGTTAAAGTCAGTTTTGTAGAGCTTGCTTGTTTGAAATATTTATATGTATTTATGCTTAACATATCATATTAATTAATGTCAATGCAGATGGCACAATACAGTGGTAAATAAAATATAAAATAAATAGAAGATGATCACATCTCCAATGATCAAAGTACTCGTAAATCCAATCATCATCTTTTCACGAACCCACCAATTGTTACGGCAGGTTCTTCAATTCCAATTGTAAAAGAAAGTCAAGGTACATCTGAACCTCAAGCTCATAAAAAGTATAAGTCTGCTGTTTGGGAAACTTATGAGTTATTAGTTGATTCTGAGGGAAATGAAACTGTTAGGGCAACTTGTATATGGTGTATGAAAGAATATTTGGAAAAAAGTAATCAAGCTACTTCGGGTTTATGGAAATACTTTGGAAAGACTTGTAGGAAATTTCCGCACAAAAAAGAATTAATTGAAGCTCACAAAGTTAAAGACAAATCTCAATCTTTGTTGAATTTCACTAAAGGTACTAGTTTAGAGGATAACAAATTAACTTATTGGCAATTTGATCAACAACTAGTTAGGGAGGCTTTGGTTAAAATGATCATAAAAGATGAATTGCCTTTTTGTTTTGTTGAGAGAGATGAATTTAAGGAGTTTTGTGAAGTTAGTGTGCCTTAATTTAAAATTCCATCTGAGTACTCTACACGGAGGGATTGTTTTTCTTTGTTTGTGAAGGAAAAGAAGAAATTATTAGATAGCATATCATCTCATTGTTGTAGAGTTTCATTGACTACCGACACTTGGACTAGCATTCAAAATTTGTCTTATATATGTTTGACTGTTTATTTCATTGATTCTCAATGGAATATGCATAAAAGGCTTTTGATTCTCAATGGTTTATGTATTTAGGCATTACGGGGTTTAGGAGTTTACTGATTTAACTTTATATGCATTTAGTAGGGCGGCTCACGGGACTCGAAGATTCGCGACTCGACTCGAAGTCTTGTCCCTAAAGATTCGGGACTGACAAAATCTGTTGACTTTGACTTTTCCTGTCCCGTTCTGTCTCGTATTTTTTCTTTTGGGATGGTTCTGGATCTTAAGCAATATCCATCCCGAGAACCGCCCCATCCTAAAAAATAGATACTAGAACCAAGAATATATATAACATGAAAATGCCACCAATTCCGCTGCTGCCCATCCAATTCCGACGCACCTATTGCTGTTCCGACGAGTTCCAGGCCACCTCACGCCGTTCCAGCCATGTTCAGTTAGGTCCAGCACTTGTCCGTCGCACTTCTGGTTGCCTCCACCGTGTTTCAGATGCCACCAGCCTTTTGGTTTGTTGAGTATTATTATTATGTGTTTCAGTCAGTTTTGTTGAGTATTGGCTGTGGTGTTGTGGTTGGGCCGAAAGAGTTGGCTGAATGTGTTAAAGTCAGTTTTGTAGAGCTTGCTTGTTTGAAATATTTATATGTATTTATGCTTAACATATCATATTAATTAATGTCAATGCAGATGGCACAATACAGCGGTAAATAAAAAATAAATAAATAGAAGATGATCACATCTCCAATGATCAAAGTACTCGTAAATCCAATCATCATCTTTTCACGAACCCACCAATTGTTACGGCAGGTTCTTCAATTACAATTGTAAAAGAAAGTCAAGGTACATCTGAACCTCAAGCTCATAAAAAGTATAAGTCTGCTGTTTGGGAAACTTATGAGTTATTAGTTGATTCTGAGAGAAATGAAACTGGTAGGGCAACTTGTATATGGTGTATGAAAGAATATTTGGCAAAAAGTAATCAAGCTACTTAGGGTTTATGGAAATACTTTGGAAAGACTTGTAGGAAATTTCTGCACAAAAAAGAATTAATTGAAGCTCACAAAGTTAAAGACAAGTCTCAATCTTTGTTGAATTTCACTAAAGGTACTAGTTTAGAGGATAAAAAATTAACTTATTGGCAATTTGATCAACAACTAGTTAGGGAGGCTTTGGTTAAAATGATCATAAAAGATGAATTGCCTTTTTGTTTTGTTGAGAGAGATGAATTTAAGGAGTTTTGTGAAGTTAGTGTGCCTTAATTTAAAATTCCATCTGAGTACTCTACACGGAGGGATTGTTTTTCTTTGTTTGTGAAGGAAAAGAAGAAATTATTAGATAGCATATCATCTCATTATTGTAGAGTTTCATTGACTACCGACACTTCGACTAGCATTCAAAATTTGTCTTATATATGTTTGACTGTTTATTTCATTAATTCTCAATGGAATATGCATAAAAGGCTTTTGAACTTTTGTGTAATTAAAAGTCATTCTGGAGTTAATATTAGAAATGCTATTGAGTTTTGCATGAAAGAATGGGGTTTGATAAAGTTGATGTTCATTACTGTTGACAAAGCATCAAATAATGATGTTGCAGTTGAACAATTGAAAAAAAAGCATGTGAAGAAAAGTGTTGTACCTTTGATAGGTGAGCATTTTCATATGAGATGTTAGTGCTCATATTGTAGACTTAATTGTAGAGATGGCATTGCAGTAGTTGAGGGTGCTATTCAAAAAATAAGAGGTGTGGTGAAATCTGTGAGGAGCAGTCCTAAAAGATTAGATATGTTTCAAGTTATGTGTTTGAAGAAGGAAACTTAACATATGGATCCTCATTGCAATTATATTCTCCTACAAGATGGAATTCAACTTATTTGATGCTACAAACTGATATAAAATATCAAAAAGAATTTGATAAGTTGGACGACAAAGACAAAAGGCTTTTGAAGGAGTTTGGTTCTAACGTTCCAACTTAGAGAGACTGAACAAAAGCCAAAATTTTGGCTCATTTCTAGAAAACTTTTTATGAGGTTTCTAGTAATTTTCTGGCTTATAATATTTTACCTCTAGTGTTTATTTTCCTGAGATCATTCGAATTTCGAAAAAATTGAGCTTTGTGAAAATAGTTGAGATACAATGGTGTCTGAACTGGGTATGAAAATGAGAAATAAATTCAACAATTATTGGGGTTCTCTTCAGTCAACAAATATTATGCTTTTGTAGCAGTAATGTTGGATCCTTGTTATAAGCTCAAATATCTCAAGGTTAATTACACTTAGCATTATGGAGAGGAATTGGCTAAAATTTGGTGAAAAAATTATAAATGCTTTAAATGAGATGATGGATGATTATAAAGATTTAAAAGAAGATGAATCAAAAGAAGATGATTTCTCTTCTACTATGTTGAATAAAAATGATGATTTCTTTGATGGTAGTGATACTTATGTTGATGATTTTTTTGTTGAATTGGAGAAAGAACAAGAAGTTGCAGCTTTGGAAGAGTTTTATAGGTACTTGGAGGACAAACTTGATAAAAATATAATTGATTTTGATCTTCTAAACTGGTGGAAGGTAAATGAGGTAGGTATCCTTCTTTGGAAAATGTAGCAAGAGATGTATTTGCTATCCAAGCATGTACCGTGGCCTACGAATCTATATTTAACACCAGGGGAAAAAATTAATTAAATTTAGGAGTTCTTTAACACCTATTACAGCTGAAGTTCTCATATGTTTACAAGATTGGTTGAGAAGCTCAAACAAACCTATTGAAATTGAAGAATTAGTTCAAGACCTTGATGATAATGAATCAGGTTAGTGTAAAATCTTGTAAATTTTAATTTCAC
>JAREIK010001024.1:0-41730 GCA_029783825.1 Sapria himalayana
TATGGCACATTGTCAATTCATTCTCACCTTTGAATTCAACATTATTTTGCTCCAATGATCCTCAAAAGAGTATCTCTTGGGTTAGAATGCTTCTTTCTTGAGTTCCAAGAAGTGGCTGTATGTTGCACCGACAAAATATCAAAAAATATGCATGCATCGGTGTGCATGTGTAATGAGGTCCATCTCATAGTCTAATTATCTACACGTACAACAAAGCTAGAATACAAGTAAAATTACAAAATCCTATAAATATGGGTCTTCTGCTCCTGGTAGAGTAGCATCGCCTAATGAGTATTTACAAAATGCATTAGTGGGCCCCACTTAGAGATACTCATGGGTCCAGTTGCCCCCATTGGATGCTACATAGAGAACAGACAAGCTTGTGTGTGTGAGTATGTGATGATCTGTCTCTACAAGTACATGGTGCATACAAAGTCCAAAATACAAATAAGACTACAAACATAAACTACAAGTTTGAATCTTTCGCTCCCGTTTGGATTGTCTGGACACCATTGCTTACTGGCCCTGCTTGGTGATGCTTCGGATTTTGTCGGCTCTCCAATTAATCATTAATTACCTGCTACTCCTGTTGGGCGACGGTTGGGTGGTCCTCTATGCTGCCTGATAGGGCTAGTTGGACCCACTCCTAGCTACTCTTGGGGGTTTAGTCCCGACCACATTGCTCGGTCTGGTCATTTGTCTGAATGTTAACATTCCGGCTTGCTAGTGGGGCCCTCTACAAGCTGGTGGCCCATACTTATGGCTACTTCCAGGACTTGCTGGCCCCTCTAAATGCTACACCAAAATGGACAAGAATATGTATATGTGTGTACTGTGTTCCGTCGCTCTGTGTGTGTGGTGTAGTAGTATCAGGGTTTAGGAGTTTAGTAATTTAAGTATTTAGGTAATTTGTTGTTTATAAGTTATTTAAATAATTTAAATAACAAATAAATTATTTTAATGATTTATTTTCTCATTTTCAAGGTTATAACCATTAAAAATATTATAATTTTTAATTTTTTGTCAAATGTTTATACAATATTTAATTATAATAATCATAAAAATTAAATATCATGTAAATTCAATATAAATAATTTTATTGATCGATATTATAATACTAATCATAAAATAGATTAATAAACTATTATTAATAAGATAGATATTAATTAAAATATATTTGCAAAACCTAAAATGATTCAAAATCAAAGTAAAATATATTACTAAATAATAATTTTTCTAAAAAAAATTTTTGATTCTTTTTATAAGCTTATAAATTTTTTTGATGAAGATAAATTATTTAAATTATATTTGTCATATTCATAATTTTATTTTGCAATTAATATTTTCATAAAATTATACTAATAAATAATTAAAATAAATATTAAAATTATAATGAATACAAATAAAAATGAGATTTATGATTAATTATTTAGGTAATACCGGTTTAATGGTTTAAGTATTTAGGAGTTTAGGTGTTTAGTGATTTAAGTGTTTAGGCATTTAGTAGTTTATATGTTTTATTTAAATAATGAAATAACAAAAAAATTATTTATCAATTTTGAAGGTTATAACCTTTATAAATATAATAATTTTTAAATTTTTTTCAAATGTGAATACAATATTTAGTTATAATAAACTTAATAATTATATATCATGTAAATTAAAAATAAACAATTTTATTGATAGATATTAATAAACTAAATATAAATATAAATATAATAATGATCATAAACCAAATTAATAAACTATTATTTATTGATAGATATTTATATATTATTTATAAATACTTAAACCTTTAAAGATTGTTTAAATGTTTAAATAAATAAGGGTTTTGTGGTTTTGGGGTTAGGAGTATAATGATTTAAGCGTTTAGGCATTTAGTAGTTTATAGGTTTTATATAAACAATAAAATAACAAAAAATTTATATTTGTGATTTTATCTCATTTTCAATGATGGTAACCTTTAAAAATATAATAATGTTTAAATTATTTACAAATGTAAATATAATATTTAGTTATAATAATCTTTATAATTATATATCATGTAAATTCAATATAAACAATTTTATTGATAAATATTCTAATAATGATCAAAAAATAAATTAATAATCTATTATTAATAAGATAGATATCAATTAAAATATAGTTACAAAATCTAAAATGATTCAAAAGCAAAACAAAATATATTACTATATAATAATTTTTTGTTTCGAAAATTTTTTTTCTTTTAAAAAGTTTATCTTATAATTTTTTTATATAAAATAATTTATATAAATTATTTTTGTGTAGCTCAAATTATTTTTTAATTAATATTTATATATAAATAAACAAATAAATAATTAAAATGAATATTTAAAATTATAATGAAAAAAAATGAGATTTATTATTTATTATTTCGGGATACTGTTTTAATTTAAATTATATATGTCACTCTAATAATTTATTTTGTAATTAATATTTCTATAAAAATAAACTGATAAATAATTAAAATAAAAATTTAAAATTATACTGAATAAAAATTAAAATGAGATTTATGAATTATTATTAAAGTTTATCAGTTTAATGGTTTAAGTATTTAGAGGTTTTATCATTTAGAAGTTTAGCAATTTATGTTTTTAGGCATTAAGTGGTTTATAGGTTTTATTTAAACAATGAAATAAAAAAAATTATTTTTTATTTTTTTTCACATTTTCAAAGGTTATAACATTTGAAAATATAATAATTTTAAATTTTTTTTAAAATGTGAATACAATATTTAGTAATAATAATCATTATAATTATATATAATATAAACTAAATATAAACATTTTTATTCATAGATATGATATCAATTATCAAAAATAAATTAATATGTTATTATATTATAATGGATATAAATTAAAATATAATTGCAATACCTAAATTTTTCAAAATCCAAGTAAAATTTATTACTAAATAATAATTTTTGTTTTTTAGTTTTTGCTTCTTTTTATTAGCTTATATATTTTTTTGATGAAAAATAAATTATTTAAATAATATTTTATCATGCATAATTTATTTTGTAATTAATATTTTAATAAATTATTTAAATTATATTTAAGGTTTATGAGTTTAAAGGTTTAAATATTTAGGTGCTTTGTTTTTAGGAGTTTAGATGTTTAAGTGTTTAGGCATTTAGTGGTTTATAAGTTTTATTTAAATAAAAAAAAATAAAAAATTATTATTGTGATTTTTTATCATTTTTGAAGGTTATAACCTTTGAAAATATAATAATTTTTAAATTTTTTTCAAATGTAAATATAAGCTTTAGTTATAATAACTTAAGAATTATATAACATTTTAATTGAATATATGTAATTTTAATATTCGATATTATAAAAATGATCAAATAATATATTAATAAACTATTATTAATAAGATTGATTGCAATTAAAATATAATTGCAAAACCTATATATAATGACTCAAAATCAAAGTAAAATATATTACTAAATAATAATTTTTTGTTTTTAAATTTTTACTTCTTTATATAAGCTTTTTTTTTGATTAAAAATAAATTATTAAAATTATATTTGTCTCTCTCATTATTTATTTAGTGATTGATATTTCTATAAAAAATAAACTAATAAAGAATTAAATTGAATATTTAAAATTATAATGAATATAAATTAAAATGAGATTTAAGATTTATTATATATGGTTTACCGCTTTAATGCTTTGATTATTTAGGAGTTTTGTCGTTTAGGAGTTTAGCAATTTATGTTTTTAGGCATTTACTAGGTTTATATGTTTTATTTATAAAATAAAAATTTAAATTTATTTTTGATTTTTTTAGATTTTCAAAGGTTATAACCTTTGAAAATAAAATAATTTTTATAATATTTTGAAATGTGAATACCATGTATAATTATATTAATCTTACTAATTATATATCATATTCATTTAGGATTTTTTCGATTTATGTTTTTAGGCTATTAGTGGTTTATACGTTTTATTTAAAAAAATAAAATATCAATAAAATGTTCAATAATTTTTTCTCATTTTCATAGGTTATGACCTTTGAAAATATAATAATATTTAAAATTCTTTGAAATGTGAATACAATACATAGTAATAAAAAATTTAATAATTATATATCATATAAATTCAATATAAACAATTTTATTGATATATATTATAATAATGATCAAAATTAAATTTATAAACTCTTGATATTAAGATAGATATTAATTAAAAAATAATTACAAAACTCAAATTGATTCATAATTATAGTAAAATATATTTCTGGTTAACAATTTTTAATTTTTAAATTTTTACATCTTTTATAAGCATATATATTTTTTTTAATTATATTTATCGTACTCATAATTTATTGTGTAATAAATATTTTTATAAAAATAAATTAATAAATAATTAAAATGAATATTTAAAATTATAATAAATAAAATTAAAAATTAGATTTATTAATTATTAAGTAGTTTATAGCAGTTTATTGGTTTATGTATTATGGCATTAAGGGGTTTAGGAGTTTACTGATTTAACTGTGCATGCATTTAGTGGTTTATACGTGTTATTAAAAAAAATATCAAAAAATTTATTTTTTTTATTTTTTGATATTTTCAAAGGTTATAACCTTTGAAAATATAATAATTTTTAATTTTTTTTCAAAAATGAATACAATATTTAGTTATAATAATCATTATATTTATATATCATATAAATTCAATATAAATATTTTTTTGATAAATATTCTAATAATGATCAAAGAATAAATTAAAAATCTATTATTAATATGATAGATATCAATTTACATATAATTACAAAACCTAAAATGATTCAGAAACAAAGCAAAATATATTACTATATAATAATTTTTTGTTTTGAATTTTTTTTGTTTTAAAAAGTTTATCTATATTTTTTTGATGAAAAATAATTATATAAATTATATTTGTCTAACTCAATTTATGCTGTAATTAATAATTATATAAAAAACGAATAAATAATTAAAATGTATATTTTAAATTATAATGAAAAAAATAATATTGAGATTTATTCTTTATTATTTAGGGTATACAGTTTAAAATGATTATCTATTTAGGGTTTTAAAGATTTATGAGTTAATGATTTAAGTATTTAGGCATTTAGTGGTTTATAGGATTTATTTAAACAATGAAATAACCAAAAAATTATTTTTGTTATTTTTCCACATTTTCAAAGGTTATAACCTATGAAAATATAATAATTTTAAAATTATTTTAAAATGTGAATAAAATATATAGTAATAATAATCATTATAATTATATATAATATAAACTAATTATAAATAATTTTATTGATAGATATGATATCAATTATCAAAAAATAAATTAATAGAACTATTATTAATATTATAGATATTAATTAAAATATAATTACAAAACCTAAACTGATTCAAAATCAATGTAAAATTTATTACTAAATAATAATTTTTTGTTTTTAAATTTTTACTTCTTTTTATAAGATTATATTTTTTTTATTAAAAGTAAATTATTAATATTATATTTGTCTGTCTAATTATTTATTTGTAATTAATATTTATATAAAAAATAAACTACTAACTATTTAAAATTATAATGAATACAAATTAAAATGAGATTTAAGATTTATTATTGTTGTAAATGTAATTTATTTTTTGATAATCTGTTTGTATAACCAAATATTTTTTATTTTTTTAATATTTTCATGTAAGTACAGGAAAGGAAATATTAAGAGGCCAGGGATGCAGCAGTAGAACAATAACAGAGGTCTCACTGACCAGACAGCTGGTCGAAATTGCAGTACAGCCTGACCCGTCTCATGATCCGACTCACTCCGGTTAAATGAATTGAGCGAAATTTTAATATAAAATGTTTTGTAATTTTATTTTCGGGTGGCTATTTTTAAACCCGTGGAACTGTTCATCATCATCTCTCTCTTCTCTATGTGTGATTTATCGCGACTATTCTATGTGCTACATACAATAAGACATTTTTGTTGCTTTAATCTGTAATACTTAAGCATTTTCTGGTGGATTTAGCTAGTCGTACTGAGCGACTAGCGAACCATGTTATTTTTGGTGTTTATTTCTCATTTTTTGATTCTATCATGGATGGTTGATGAATTGGGATATATATATATTCCTTGTTTCCTGTTGTTTCTGTGTTTCTGAATCTCAATCTCACTACCGTGGAAGCACAATTGCCCAAATATTATATATGGTATACCGGTTTAATGGATCGATTATTTAGGGGTTTGTCGTTTAGGAGTTTAGCAATTTATGTTTGTAGGCATTTAGTGGCATATAGGTTTTATTTATATAATAAAAATACAAATTTTTTTTTAAATCTTTTTTAGATTTTGAAAGGTTATAACCTTTGAAAATAAAATAATTTTTAAAATCTTTTGAAAAGTGAATACCATGTAAAATTATATTAATCTTATTAATTATATATCATATAAATTCAATATAAATAATTTTAATTATAGATATTATAATAATGATCAAAAATTAAATTAATAAACTATTATTAATAATATAAATATTAATTAAAATATATTTAAATAACAAAAATGATTCAAAATCAAATAAAAATATATTACTAAATAATAATATTTAATTTTTAATTTTTTCCATCTTTTTATAAGCTTATATTTTTTTATGATTAAAAATAAATTATATAAATAATATTTGGCTCACTCGAAATTTATTTTGTAATTAATTTTTCTAAAAAATTAAAATATAAATAATAAAAATGAATATTTATAATTATAATAAATAGAAATAAAAATGAGATTTATTATTTATTAAGTTGTATACAGTTGTTATAAGGTTTATGTATTTAGGGGTTTTGGGTTTTATGAGCTACTGATTTAAGTAAGTAAACATTTAGTGGTCTATAGGTTTTATTTAAAAAAGAAATAATATATAATTTATTTTTTGTAATCTTTCTCATTTTTTTAAGATTTAAACCTTTAAAAATATAATTATTTTTAAATTTTTTTCAAAAGTTAATACAATATTTATTTATAATAATCATAATAATTATATATCATATAAATTCAATATAAACAATGTTATTGATATATATTCTAATAATTATCAAAAAATAAATTAAAAATATATTATGAATAAGATTGATATTACTTAAAATATAATATCAAAACCTAAAATGATTAAAAAGCAATACAAAATATATCACTAAATAATAATTATTTGTTTTTAAATTTTTATGATTTTTATAAACTTATCTATTTTTTGATGAAAAATATTTTTAATAAATTATATTGTTAACTCATAATTTATTTTATAATTAATAAATATATAAAAATAAAAAACTAAACAATCAAAATTAATTTTTTAAATTATAATGAAAACAAATAAAAATGAGATTTATTAAATATTATTTAGGGTATATCGGTTTAAAAGATTATCTATATAGGGGTATCGGAATTTTGTAGTTTAGTGATTTAAGTGCTTAGACATTTAGTGGTGTATAGGTTTTATTTAAACAATGAAATAACAAAAAAAAAATTATATTTTTTTATTTTTTGACATTTTCAAATGTTATAAACTTTGAAAATATAATAATTTTAAAATTTTTTTTAAAAGTGAATACTATATTTAGTTATAATAATATTTATATTTATATATCATATAAATTCAATATAAACATTTTTATTGAAAAATATTCTAATAATGATCAAAAAATAAATTAATAATTTATAATTTATAATTTATAATTTATAATTTATAATTTATAATTAATAATTAATAAGATTGATATCAATTGAAATATATTTAAATAACATAAAATGATTCAGAAGCAAAGCAAAATATATTACTATATAATAATTTTTTCTTTTGAACTTTTCTTTCTTTTAAAAAGTTTATCTTTATTTTTTGATGAAAAATAATTTATATAAATTAGATTTGTGAAACTCTTAATTTATTTTGTTCTTAATATTTATATAAAAATAAACAAATAAATAATTAAAATGAATATTTAAATTATAATGAACAAAAATGAGATTTATTATTAAGTATTTAGGGTATACTGGTTCAATTTAAATTAGATATGTCTCACAAATAATTTATTTTATAATTAATATTTCTATAAAAATAAACTGATAAATAATTAAAATGAAAATTTAAAATTATACTGAATAAAAATTAAAATGAGATTTATGAATTATTATTAATGTTTACTAGTTTAATGGTTTAAGTATTTAGAGGTATTATCGTTTAGGAGTTTAGCGATTTATGTTTTTAGGCATTTAGTGGTTTATAGGTATTATTTAAACAATGAAATAACAAAAAAATATTTTTGATTTTTTTTTCACAATTTCAAAGCATATAACCTTTGAAAATATAATAATTTTAATTTTTTTTTAAATGTGAATACTATATTTAGTAATAATAATCATTATAATTTTATATAATATAAACTAAATATAAACAATTTTATTGATAGATATGATATCAATTATCAAAAAATAAATTAATATGCTATTATTAATATGATATATATAAATTAAAATATAATTTAAAAACCTAAAATGATTCAAAAACAATATAAAATTTATTACTAAATAATAATTTTTGTTTTTTAGTTTTTGCTTCTTTTTATAAGCTTATATATTTTTTTGATGAAAAATAAATTATTTAAATTATATTTGTATCACTCATAATTTATTTTGTAATTAATATTTCAATATATTATTTAAATTATATTTAAGGTTTACGAGTTTAAAGGTTTAAGTATTTAGGGGATTCAAGGTTTAGGAGTTTAGAGAGTTATGTGTTTAGGCATTTAATGGTTTATAAGTTTTGTTTAAACAAAGATATAACAAAAAATTTATTTTTGTCATTTTTTCTAATTTTTGAAGGTTATAACCTTTGAAAATATAACAATTTTTAAATTTTGTTTATATGTGAATACAATATTTAGTTATGATAATCTTAATAATTATATATCATATAAATTCAATATAAACAATTATATTGAAATATATTATATTAATGATCAAAAAATAAATTAATAAACTATTATTAATAAGATAGATATTATTTTAAATATATTTGCAAAACATAAATTTATTCAAAATCAAAGTAAAATATATAACAAAATAATACTTTCTTTGATGTTTTGCTTCTTTTTATAAGTTCATATTTTTTGTTATTAAAAGTAAATTATTTAAATTATATTTATCTTCCTCATAATTTATTTTTAATTTATAATTCTATAAAAATAAACTAATAAATAATTAAAATGAATATTTAAAATTATAATAAATAAAAATAAAATAGAGATTTATTATTTATTATTCAGGATATACTAGTTTAATGGTTTAATTATTTAGGTGTTTTGGGGTTTAGTGATTTAAGTGTTTAGGCCTTTAGGGATTTATAGTTTTTATTTAAAGAATGAAAAAATAAAAAATTTAATTTTTTGATTTTTTTTAATTTTTGAAGGTTATAACCTTTGAAATTATAATAATTTTTAATTTTATTTAAATGTGAATATAATATTCAGTAATAATAATCGTAATAATTATATATAATGTAAACTCAATATAAATAATTTTATTAATAGATATTATAACTTGTTGGCAATTTGATCAACAACTAGTTAGGGAGGCTTTGGTGAAAATGATCATAAAAGATGAATTGCTTTTTTGTTTTGTTGTGAGGGATGAGTTTAAGGAGTTTTGTGAAGTTAGTGTGCCTAAATTAATATTTCCATATAGGCACTCTATACTGAGGGAAGTTTTTTCTTTGTTTGTGAAGGAAAAGTAGAAATTATTTGATAGCATATCATCTCATTGTTGTAGAGTTTTATTGACTACCGACACTTGGACTAGCATTCAAAATGTATCTTATATATGTTTGACTGTTCATTTCATTGATTCTCAATAAAATATACATAAATGGCTTTTGAACTTTTGTGTAATTAAAAGTCATTCTAGAGTTAATATTATAAATGCTATTGAGTTTTGCATGAATGAATGGGGTTTGAGAAAGTTGATGTATATTACGGTTGACAATGCATCAAATAATAATGTTGCAGTTGAACAATTGAAAAAAAAGCTTGTGAAGAAAAGTGTTGTACCTTTGAGAGGGGAGAATTTTCATATGAGATATTGTGCTCATATTTTAAACTTAATTGTTAGAGATGGCATTGCAATAGTTGAGGTTGCTATTCAAAAAATTAGAGGTGTGGTGAAATATGTGAGGAGCAGTCCTAAAAGATTAGATATGTTTAAGTTATGTGTTGAAAAGCAAACTTGACATATGATTCTTCATTGCAATTAGATTGTCCTACAAGATGGAATTCAACTTATTTGATGCTATAAACTGATATAAAATATCAAAAAGAATTTGATAAGTTGGAGCACAAAGACAAAAAGTTTTTGAATTCAAACATTCCAACTGAGAGAGACTGAACAAAAGCCAAAATTTTGGCTCGTTTTTTGAAAACTTTTTATGATGTTACTTGTAAATTTTTTGGCTCATAATATTCTACCTCTGGTGTTTATTTTCCTGAGATTATTCGAATTTTGAAAAAAAATTGAGCTTTGTGAAAATAGTAGAGATATAATGGTGTCTGAAATGGGTATGAAAATTAGGCATAAATTCAACAAATATTGGGGTTCTCTCCATTCAACAAATATTATGCTTTTTGTAGCAGTAGTGTTGCATTATAGATATAAGCTCAAATATCTCAAGGTTAAGTCCACTTAGCATTATGGAGAGGGATTGGCTAAAAATTTGGTGAAAAAGGTTATAAATGCTTTAAATGAGATGATGGATGATTATAAAGATTTAAATGAAGATGAATCAAAAAAATATGATTTCTCTTCTACTGTGTTGAAGAAAAATGATGATTTCTTTGATGGTAGTGATACTTATGTTGATGATTTTTTTTGTTGAATTAGAGAAAGAACAAGAAGTTGAAGCTTTGGAAGAGTTGGATAGGTACTTGGAGGACAAACTTGAAAAAAATAGAATTGATTTTGATCTTCTAAATTGGTGGAAGGTAAATGAGGTTAGGTATCCTTCTTTGGAAAATGTAGCAAGGGATGTATTTTCTATCCAAACATCTACTATGGCCTACGAATCTACATTTAGCACTGAAGGGAAAACTTTAGATAAATTTAGGAGTTATTTAACACCTATTATAGATGAAGTTCTCATATGTCTACAAGATTGGTTGAGAAGCTCAAACAAACCTATTGAAATTGAAGAATTAGTTCAAGACCTTGATGATAATGAATCAAGTTAGTATACAAATCTTGTAAATTTTAATTTCACTTTTACTTATTTTATTCATTCAATTTAATAAAAATATGGTTCAATTACAATTTTCAGAGGGGTCTCAAGATCCAAATATTCTTCCAACTATAGTTGGCCAACTAAATTTGTAATGGGTGTTTTAAATTTTATAAGGTAATATTTTGTTTTTTTATTACTCTTTCAACTATGAAATTTATGTCTGCATGATTAACATGTTTTCATCTTTGGTTGACCTTCTACAGTGGAAGAAGAAAAGGGAGGAGTTGTAGAAGAGATAATTAATTGGGTTTGGATTTTCATTGTTGTTCCATGACGAACCTTTGAAATGATTATTATCATGCTTGTTATTAGTTGTATTTTTTGTTATATTAAGCTGCCTAATTTTAGCAATTACTTAAGTAGTAATTGCTGCTACCAATGTTTATGGTCATCTTTAGCTATTCCTTAATATCTTAAGTAATTATTTAAAAAATATAATATTGCTATTATGGTTAACTTTCACTCGGCTGAACAAAGCCAACTTGTGAAAAAATAAAGAACCAAATTAAGCACACAACTCGGTCCCATTCTATTTAACATTTCGATCCTTTTCTCCACATCAAAGCTTTTGACAAGGTAATGGAACTCGTTTGTGGTATTCAGCCTATTTGACAAAATAAAATTGGCCCAATTTGAATTTGAAAGATACATAACTAAGGAATGATAAATGGTACAACAAAAGGTTTCGACATGAACTAACTTAGCCAGTTTAAAGAAAATAAATTGAAAAAAATGTCCGAACTCTGTTCGGTCCCGGAACCATTTTCTCCTACCCAAAATCCCCGATCTCCATCCCATCCCGTCCGATTACTTTCAACCTATGGGATGGGTCTAGATCTTCAAAAAAAAAATCTCCGAACTATGGGAAGGTACTGGAGATTTGTAATCCCTATTCCGTCCCGTCCCATGAGCAACCCTAGCATTGAATGGTTTATACGTTTTATTTAAAAAATAAAATAACAAAAAATTTATTTTTATTATTTTTTGATATTTTCAAAGGTTATAACCTTTCAAAATATAAAAATTTTTAAATTTTTTTCAAATGTGAATACAATATTTAGTTATACTAATCATTATATTTATATATTATATAAATTAAATATAAACAATTTTTTTGATAAATATTCTAATAATAATCAAAAAATAAATTAATAATCCATTAATAATAAGATAGATATTAATTAACATATAATTACAAAACTTAAAATGATTCATAAGTAAAGAAAAATATATTACTATATAATAATTTTTTATTTTTGAATTTTTTTTTCTTTTAATAAGTTTATCTATATTTTTTTGTTGAAAAATAATTTATATAAATTATATTTGTCTAACTAATAATTTATTTTGTAATTAATATTTATATATAAATAAAGAAATAAATAATTAAAATGAAAATTTAAACTTATAATAAAAAAAATGAGATTTATTATTTATTATTTATTATTTAGGGATACCAGTCTAATTTAAATTAGATCCGTCTCACTAATAATTTATTTTGTAATTAATATTTCTATAAAAATAAACTGATAAATAATTAAAATAAAAATTTAAAATTATTCTGAAGAAAAATTAAAATGAGATTTAAGATTTTTATTTATGTATACCAGTTTAATAGTTTAAGTATTTAGAGGTTTTGTCGTTACGAGTTAAGCGATTTATGTTTTTATGCTTTTAGTGGTTTATAGGTTTTAAATAAAAAAATAAAATAACAAAAAAATTTCTATAATTTGTTATCATTTTCATAGTTTTTAACCTTTGAAAATATAATAATATTTACAATTTTTTGAAATATTAATACAATATTTAGTTATACTAATATTAATAATTTTATATCATATAAATTCAATATAAACAAATTTATTGTTAGACAATATAATAATGATTAAAAATTAAATTAATAAACTATTAATAAAAAGATAGATATTAATTAAAAAATATTTACAAAACCCAAATTGTTTCAAAAATAAAGTAAAATATATTACTGGATAATAATTTTTAATTTTTAAATTTTTATTTCTTTTAGAACCATATTTTTTTTATTAAAAATAAATTAATTAAATTATATTTGTCGCACACATACTTTATTTTGTAATAAATATTTCAATAAAAATAAACTAATAAATAATTAAAATGAATATTTAAAATTATAATAAATAGAAATAAAAATTAGATTTATTAATTCTTAAGTAGTATATAGCAGTTTACTGGTTTATGTATTTAGGAATTAAGGGGTTTAGGAGTTTACTGATTTAAGTGTGTATGCATTTAGAGGTTTATAGGTTTTATTTTAAAAAAAATTAAAAAAAATTATTCTTATTATTTTTTGATATTTTCAAAGGTTATATAACCTTTGAAAATATAATAATTTTTAAATTTTTTTCAAAAGTGAATAAATATTTATTTATAATATTCATAATAATAATATATCATATAAATTCAATATAAACAATTTTATTGATAGATATTCTAATAATTATCAAAAAATAAATTAAAAATATATTATCAATAAGATTGATATTACTTAAAATATAATATCAAAACCTAAAATGATTCAAAAGCAAAGCAAAATATATTACTTAATAATAATTATTTGTTTTTAAATTTTTATTCTTTATATAAGCTTATCTATTTTTTGATAAAAAATAATTTTTATAAATTATATTTTTAACTATAAATTTATTTTATAATTAATATATATATATATATATATAATAAACAAAACAATCAAAATCAATTTTTAAATTAAAATGAAAACAAATAAAAAATGAGATTTATTAATTATAATTTAGGGGATACCCGTTTAAATGATTATATATATAGGGGTTTCGGGATTTTGTAGTTTAGTTATTTAAGTATTTAGGCATTTAATGATTTATATGTTTTATTTTTTCTATGATATAATAAAAAAATATTTTTTTTGTTTTTTCACATTTTCAAAGGTTATAATCTTTGAAAATATAAATATTTTCAAATTTTTTTCAAAAGTGAATATAATATTTAGTTATAATAATTTTTAATTTTATATATCATATAAATTAAATATAAATATTTTGATTGATAGATGTTCTAATAATGATCAAAAAATAAATTAAAAATCTATTATTAATAAGTATAGATATCAATTAAAATATATTTACAAAACCTAAAATGATACAGAAACAAAGTAAAATATATTACTATATAATAATTTTTTGTTTTTTATTTTTTTTTTCTTTTAATAAGTTTATCTATATTTTATTGTTGAAAAATAATTTATATAAATTATATTTTTCTAACTAATAATTTATTTTGTATTTAATATTTATATAAAAATAAACAAATAAATAATTAAAAACAATATTTAAAATTAAAACGAAAAAAAATAAAAATGAGTTTTATTATTTATTATTTAAGATATACCTGTTTAAAAAATTTATCTATTTAGGGTTTTCGAGATTTAGAAGTTATTGATTTAAGTATTTAGGCATTTAATGGTTTATAGCTTTTATTTAAACAATGAAATAACAAAAAATTTATTTTTGATATTTTTTCAAATTTTCAAATGTCATAACATTTGAAAATATAATAATTTTAAAGTTTTTTAAAAATGTGAATACAATATTTAGTAATAATAAATATTATAACTATATATAATATAAACTAACCATAAACAATTTTATTGCTAGATATTATATCAATTATCAAAAAATAAATTAATAAACTTTTATTAATATTATAGATATAAATTAAAATATAATTAAAAAACCTAAAATGATTCAAAATCAAAGTAAAATTTATTAATAAATATTAATTTTTTTTTTAGTTTTTGCATCATTTTATAAGCTTATATATTTTTTTGATCAAAAATATTTTATTTAAATTATATTTGTCACTCATAATTTATTTTGCAATTATTATTTCTATAAATTATTTCAATTATATTTAAGGTTTACGAGTTAAAAGTTTAGGTATTTAGGGTCTTCGGGGTTTAGGAGTTTAGAGATTTATGTATTAAGGCATTTAATGGTTTATAAGTTTTATTTAAATAATTATATAACAAAAAATTTCTTTTTGTTACTTTTTATCATTTTTGAATGTTATAACATTTGAAAATATAATAATTTTTAAATTTTTTTTATATGTAAATACTATATTTAGTTATGATAATCTTAATAATTATATATCATGTAAATTCAAAATAAACAATTATATTGATAGATATTATATTAATGATCAAAAATTAAATTAATAAACTATTATTAAAAAGAAAGATATTATTTAAAATATATTTGCAAAATGTAAATTTATTCAAAATCAAAATAAAATATATTACTAAATAATAATTTTTTTGATGTTTTGCTTCTTTTTATAAGTTTATATTTTTTGTTATTAAAATAAAATTATTTAAATTATATTTGTCTTCTTCATAATTTATTTTTAATTTATAATTCTAAAAAAATAAACTAATAAAAAATTAAAAAGAATATTTAAAACTATAATGAATACAAATAAAATAGAGATTTATTATTTATTATTTGGGATATACTAGTTTAATGGTTTAAATAATTAGTGTTTTGGGGTTTAGTGATTTAAGTGTTTAGGCCTTTAGTGATTTATAGTTTTTATTTGAAGAATGAAAAAATAAAAAATTTAATTTTTTGATTTTATTTTTAATTTTCAAAGGTAATAACCTTTGAAAATATAATAATTTTTATTTTTTTTAAAGTGAATATAATATTTAGTTATAATATTCTTAATAATTATATATAATGTAAACTCAATTTAAATAATTTTATTGATAGATATTATAATAATTATCAATAAAAAATTAATAAACTATTATTAATAAGAATGATATAAATTAAAACAAAATTGCAAAAACTAAAATGATTTATAATCAAAATAAAATATATTACAAAATAATAAATTTTTGTTTTTAAAATTTTGCCTCTTTTAATAAGTATATATATTTTTTTGATATAAAATAAATTATTTAAAATAGATCTGTCGCACTAATAATTTATTTTGTAATTAATATTTCTATAAAAATAAACTGATAAATAATTAAAATAAAAATTAAAAATTATACTTAATAAAAATTAAAATGAGATTTATAATTTATTAATTAATGTATACCAATTTAATAGTTTAAGTATTTAGAAGTTTTGTCGTTTAGGAGTTTAGCGATTTATGTTTTTATGCTTTTAGTGGTTTATAGGTTTTATTTAAACAATAAAATAACAAAAAAAAATTGAAATTTTTTGTCATTTTCATAGGTTATAACCTTTGAAAATATAATAATATTTACAATTTTTTGAAATGTGAATACAATATTTAGTTATAATAATTTTAATAATTTTATATCATAAAGATTAAATATAAACAATTTTATTGATATATATTATTATAATGATCTAAAATTAAATTAATAAACTACTAATAATGAGATAGATATTAATTAAAAAATATTTACAAAACCCAAATTGATTCAAATTTTAAGTAAAAAATATTATTGGATAATAATTTTAATTTTTAAATTTTTACTTCTTTTATAAGCGTATATGTTTTTTTTGATTAAAAATAAATTATTTAAATTATATTTGTCGCACTCATAATTTATTTTATAATAAATATTTCTATAAAAATAAACTAATAAATAATTAAAATGAATATTTAAAACTATAATAAATAGAAATTAAAATTAGATTTATTAATTATTATGTATTAAATAGCAGTTTAATGGTTTATGTATTGAGGTATTACGGGATTTAGGTGTTATTGATTTAATTGCGTTTGCATTTATTGGTTTATAGGTTTTATTTAATAAATAAAATAACAAAACATTTATTTTTATTATTTTTTGATATTTTCAAAGGTTATAACCTTTGAAAATATAATAATTTTTAAATTTTTTTCAAAAGCGAATTCAATATTTAGTTATAAAAATCATTATATATATATATCATATAAATTCAATATAAACAATTTTAGTGATTTATATTCTAATAATGATCAAAAAATAAATTTATAATCTATCATTAATAATATAGATATCAATTAAAATATAATTACAAAACATAAAATGATTCATAAGCAAACCAAAATATATTACTATATAATAATTTTTGTTTTGTAATTTTTTTTTATTTTAAAAAGTTTGTCTATATTTTTTCATTAAAAATAATTTACCTAAATTATATTTGTTTACCTCATAATTTATTTTTTAATTAATATTTATATAAAAATAAACAAATAAATAATTAAAATGAATATTTAAAATTATAATAAAAAAATGAGATTTATTATTTATTATTTAGGGTATACCAGTTTAATTAAAATTATATCTGTCTCACTAATAATTTATTTTGTAATTAATATTTCTATTAAAATAAACTGATAAATAATTAAAATAAAAATTTAAAATTATACTATATAAAAATTAAAATGAGGTTTATGATTTATTATTAATGTATACCAATTTAATAGTTTAAGTATTTAGTGGTTTTGTCGTATAGGTGTTTAGCGATTCATGTTTTTAGGCATTTAGTGGTTTATAGGTATTATTTAAAAAATAAAATAATAAAAAAAAATTTAGTAATTTTTTGTCATTTTTAAAGGTTATAACCTTTGAAAATATAATAATATTTAAAATTTTTTGAAATGTGAATACATTATCTAGTTATAATAATTTTAATAATTATAAAGCATATAAATTCTATATAAACAAATTTATTGATAGATATTATTATAATGATCAAAAATTAAATTAATAAACTTTTAATAATAAGATAGATATTAATTAAAAAATATTTAGAAAATCAAAATTGATTCAAAATTAAAGTAAAAAATATTATTGGATATAATTTGTAATTTTTAAATTTTTACTTCTTTTATAAGCGTATATATTTTTTTTATTAAAAATAAATTATTTAAATTATATTTGTCGCACTCATAATTTATTTTGTAATAAATATTTATATAAAAATAAACTAATAAATAATTAAAATGAATATTTAAAATAATAATAAATTGAAATAAATATTAGATTTTTTATTATTAAGTAGTATATAATAGTTTAATGGTTTATGTATTTATTGGTTTATAGGTTTTATTTAAACAATAAAATAATAAAAAAAATTATAATTTTTTCTCATTTTCATAAGTTATATCCTTTGAAAATATAATAATATTTAAATTTTTTTAAATGTAAATATAATATTTTAGTTATAATAATATTAATTATTATATATCATGTAAATTCAATATGAACAATTTTATTGATAGATATTATAATAATGATCAAAAATTAAATTAATAAACTATTAATAAAAAGATAGAAATTAATAAAAAAATATTTACAAAACCCAAATTGATTCAAAATTAAAGTAAAATATATTACTGGATAATAATTTTAAATTTTTAAATTTTTACTTCTTTTATATGCGTATATATATTATTTCATTATAAATAAATTATTTAAATTAGATTTGTTGCACTCATAATTTATTTTGTAATAAATATTTCTATAATAAAATAAACTAATAAATAATTAAAATGAATATTTAAAATTATAATAAATTGAAATAAAAATATGATTTATTATTTATTATGTATTATATATCGGTTTAATGGTTACTGTATTTAGGATATACGGGGTCTATGAGTTTACTTACTTAATTGTGTATGGATTTAGTAGTTTATAGGATTTATTTAAAAAATAAAAAAACAAAAAATTTATTTTTATTATTTTTTGATATTTTCAAAGGTTATAACCTTAGAAAATATAATAATTTTTAAAATTTTTTCAAAAGCGAATTCAATATTTAGTTATAATAATCATTATATGTAAATATCATATAAATTAAATAAAAACTATTTTATTGATAAATATTCTAATAATGATCAAATAATAGATTAATAATCTATTAGTAATAAGATAGATATCAATAATAATATAATTACAAAACCTAATATGATTCAGAAGCAAAGCAAATATATTACTATATAATAATTTTTTGTTTTGAAATTTTTTTTCTTTTAAAAAGTTTGTCTATATTATTTTGATGAAAAATAATTTATATAAATTATATTTGTGTAACTCATAATTTATTTTGTAATTCATATTTATATAAAAATAAACAAATAAATAATTAAATTTAAAAATTTAAAATTAAAATGAAAAAAATGAGATTTATTCTTTATTATTTAGGATATACTGGTTTAATTTAAATTAGATCTGTCTCACTAATAATTTATTATGCAATTAATATTTCTATAAAAATAAACTGATAAATAATTAAAATAAAAATTAAAATTATACTGAATAATTAAAATAATTTAATTTGTTCATCTCTCAACTCTAGAATATTTGCTAAAGCTCTAACCAAAAATAATAGGAGCTTTTACTTTATCTCTATTATGTCTCATCATATTTGATGTTGAATCACTGGGCTATCAAAGGTAATTTGACTCATGTACGCTAACAGATTAAACTAAAGTTGTACCCCTATGTGTTGAAAAAGCTAGTTGTTGAGGATGATATTTATATTGATTATTGTAATTTTTTCTAAAATATATCTCATACACACACTCAAAGCAATTTTTTTAAAACATAGTTCACCTCTAAAAAAATAACCACCATGTAGCCTATTAGAACAAACTAGCCCCTAGGCAGTTTGAGCAGGGCAAGAAGTTTGGGCTCTCTTTCAATCAAGAAAAAAAAAATTATTTTATTGGCATGTCTAAGCCTTTTTTTTATATCTTCATGGATATGAAAAGTATCATTTCTTTCTTTTTATATTAAATGAGTTGTGTATACAAGCTCATAATACCCAAAAAGGTTTAAATGAATCATATTCAAATGTAAAAAAGGTTTTAATCATTGCTCAAAAGATTAGTCTTGCATATTGACACTTGAGGTCACAAATAAAAGGAAAAAGCCATAGTGATATTTCCAATCCCAAGAATTTTAGTGATAGAAAGTTATAAAGAGTAGTACTCGAGCGTTAACTATTTCTAGGGTCATGACTCTTTCCCTTGAGGAATGTCCAAAGTTACAATCATTCCTAGTGCAATGACTTTGCAATATAAAGATTAAATACACAAGCTGTTGTCATATGCAATACTGTGACCCAGTATTATAGTGATTAAATATGTTATCATGATAATTCTTAGTGCCATAATAATATGTTCAACAGAAAGACACAAGTTATGGCATATTCTCATCGATATGATTTTGTGTTCTAGAGACAAATATACAATCATGACCATTGCTAATGCTACAATAATCTAAAGCAAGAAAGAGACTGAATCCATAACTCACCCCATGAGTCATGACTTTGTGTTACATATACAAAAAGATAAATCTGTGACAATCCTAAAAGTTGTGAATTTCAATTTAAATTTAACAATTAGTCATTTGATTATAAAAGTGGAAAACATGAGATTTAGGATTTATTGTTTATGGATTAGGGTTATAGTTTATGATTTAAGGTTTAGGATTTAATGTTTAGTGTTTATGGTTTTTTTTGTTTTTTTTGGAAAATACACACTTTAGTTATCATTTAGGCACACAACTTACAAGAGCCTAAAAAGCTGACTAATTTAGGCGAGCCCACCAAATCCTATGCACCTTAATGATTCTATGCATAAAATACATAAAAAAACATAATGCCTAATAATTCCCAGCGTACGAATAGAACTAAAATCACCTGTCATTCCAGGACTTCAGAGTTGGCATTGAGTCATTATGCGCATTGCATCCTTTCCATTCGGATTTTTCCAATCCTTTTGGAAGAACCTGAATGATGCACGATATTAAAACTATGCAAATATAAGATTGTCATGTGTGTGACATGCAGCTTCAAGCGTTTGCCTATGTCATTGATATGCAATGGAATACATGTAAAACTGAATACCCATAAATCCACAAGTCCATATCTACGGCACTTTGTCAATTCATTCTCACCTTTGAATTCCACATTCTTTTGCTCCAATGATCCTCAAAAGAGTATCTCCTCGGTTAGAATTCTTCCTCCTCGAACTCCAAGAAGTGGCTGTATCTTCCACCGACAAAATATCAAAAAATATTGATGTATCGGTGTGCATGTGTGATGAGGTCCATATAATAGTCTAATTATATAGGCGTACAACCAAGCTAGAATACAAGTAAAATTACAAAATGCTATAAAGATGGGTCTTCTGCTCGCGGGAGTGTAGCATCGCCTAATGTTTATTTACAAAATTCATTAGTGGGCCCCATTTAGAGATATTGATGGGTCTAGTTGCCCGCATTGCAATTATATAGAGAACGGACAAGATTGTGTGTGTGAGTATTTCATGAGTAGTCTTTACAAGTACATGGTGCATACAAAGTCCAACATACAAATAAGACTACAAACAGAAACTACAAGTTTGAATCTTTTGCTCCCGTGTAGCTGGTCTAGACTCCATTGCTTACTGGCCCTGCTTGGTGATGCTTCAGATTTTGCCGGTTCTCCAATTAATCATGGATTACCTGCTTCTCCTGTTGGGCGACAGTTGGGTGGCCCTCTATGCTGCCTGATAGGGCTAGTGGGACCCACTCCTAGTTACTCCTGGGTTTACTCAAGACCACTTTGCTCGGTCTCGTCAGTTGTCTGGATGTTATCATCCCGGCCTGCTAGTGGGGCCCTCTACAAGCTGGTGGCCCATACCTCTGGCTACTTCAAGGACTTGCTGGCCCCTCTAAATGCTACACCAAAATTATCAAGAATATGTGCACGTGTGTACCATGGTCCATCGCTATGTGTGTGTGGTTTAGGAGTATCGGGCTTTAGGAGTTTAGTAATTTAAGTATTTAGGTATTTTGTGGTTTATAGGGTTTATTTAAATAATTAAATAACAAAAAAAATATTTTTTTGATTTTTTCTCATTTTCAAGGTTATAACCATTGAAAATATTATAATTTTTAATTTTTTTTCAAATGTTAATACAATATTTAATTATAATAATTATAAAAATTAAATATCATGTAAATTCAATATATATAATTTTATTGATCGATATTATAATACTGATCATAAAATAGATTAATAAACTTTTATTAATAAGATAAATATTAATTAAAATATATTTGTAAAATCTAAAATGATTCAAAATCAAAGTAAAATATATATTACTAAATAATAAATTTTTATTTTTAAAATTTTGATTCTTTTTATAAGCTTATACATTTTTTTGATCAAGATAAATTATTTAAATTATATTTGTCTCATTCATAATTTTTTTTTGCAATTAATATTTCTATAAAAATAAACTAATAAATAATTAAAATGAATATTAAATTTATAAAGAATACAAATAAAAATGAGATTTATGATTAATTATTTAGGGTATACCGGTTTAATGGTTTAAGTATTTAGGAGAATAGGAGTTTAGTGATTTAAGTATTTAGGCATTTAGTAGTTTATATGTTTTATTTAAATAATGAAATAACAAAAAAATTATTTTTCAAATTTTTTATCAATTTTCAAGTGTATTACCTTTATAAATATAATAATTTTTAAATTTTTTTCAAATGTGAATACAATATTTAGTTATAATAAACTTAATAATTATTTAACATGTAAATTAAAAATAAACAATTTTATTGAAAGATATTAATAAACTAAATATAAATATAAATATTATAATGATCAAAAAATAAATTAATAAACTAATATTTATTGATAGATATTTATATATTATTTATAAATATTTAAACCTTTAAAGATGGTTTAAATGTTTAAGTATTTAAAGGTTTCGGGTTTTTGTGGTTTAGGAGTTAAATAATTCAAGCATTTAAGAATTTAGTAGTTTATAGGTTTTATATAAACAATAAAATAACAAAAAATTTATTTTTGTTATTTTATCTCATTTTCAAAGATGATAACCTTTAAAAATATAATAATTTTTAAATTATTTTCAAATGTAAATATAATATTTAGTTATAATAATCTTAATAATTATATATCATGTAAATTCAATATAAACAATATTATTGATAAATATTCTAAAAATGATCAAAGAATAAATTAATAATCTATTATTAATAAGATAGATATTAATTAAAATATAATAAAAAAACCTAAAACGATTCAGGTGAAATCAAAATATATTAATATATAATAATTTTTTTTTGAATTTTTTTTTCTTTTAAAATGTTTATCCATATTTTTTTGATGAAAAATAATTTATATAAATTATTTTTGTCTAGCTCAATTTATTTTGTAATAATTATTTATATATTTATAAACAAATAAATAATTAAAATGAATATTTAAAATTATAATGAAAAAAATAATATTGAGATTTATTCTTTATTATTTTGGGTATACCAGTCTAATTTAAATTAGATCTATCTCACTAATAATTTATTTTATAATTAATATTTATATAAATATAAACTGATAAATAATTAAAATAAAAATTTAAAATTATACTGAATAAAATTTAAAATGAGATTTATGAATTATTATTAATGTATACTAGTTTAATATTTTATGTATTTAAATGTTTTTCATTTAGGACTTTAGCAATTTATGTTTTTAGGCATTTAGTGGTTTATAGGTTTTATTTAAATAATAAAATAACAAAAAAATTATTTTTGATATTTTTTCATATTTTCAAAGGTTATAACCTTTGAAAATATAATAATTTTAAAATTTTTTAAAAATATGAATATAATATTTATAAATAATAATCATTATAATTATATATAATATAAACTAAATATAAACAATTTTAATGATATATAATATATCAATTATCAAAAATAAATTAATATGCTATTATTAATATGATAGATATAAATTAAAATATAATTGCAAAACCTAAAAATATTCAAAATCCTAGTAAAATAAATTACTGAATAATAATTTATTTTTAGTTTTTCTTCTTTTTATAAGCTTATATTTTTTTTTGATGAAAAATACATATTTTAAATTATATTTGTATCACTCATAATTTATTTTGTAATTAATAATTTTATAAATTATTTAAATTATATTTAAGATTTACGAGTTTAAAGGTTTATGTATTTAGGGGCTTTTGTGTTTAGGAGTTTAGAGGTTTAAGTGTTTAGGTATTTAGTGGTTTATAAGTTTTATTTAAACAATGATATAACAAAAAATTTATTTTTATTATTTTTTAAATTTTTGAAGGTTATAACCTTTGAAAATATAATAATTTTTTAATTTTTTTCAAATGTAAATATAATATTTAGTTATAATAATCTTAATTATTATAAGTCATTTAAATTCAATATAAATAATTACATTGCTAGATATTATAATAATGATCAAAAAAAAATTAATAAACTATTATTAATAAGATAGATATTATTTAAAATATACTTGTAAAATCTTAATTTATTCAAAATCAAACTAAAATATATTACTTAATAATAATTTTTTTAATGTTTTGCTTTTTTATAACTTTATATTTTTGTTATTATAAATAAATTATTTAAATTAATTTGCCTTACTCATAATTTATTTTGTAATTTAAAATTCTATAATAATAAACTATTAAATAATTAAAATAATTATTTAAAATTATAATGAATACAAATAAAATTGAGATTTATTATTTATTATTCAAGATATACCGGTTTAATTGTTTAAGTATTTAGGTGTTTTTGGGTTTAGGAGTTTAGTGATTTATAGTTATTATCTAAAGAATTAAAAAACAAAAAAATTTAATTTTTTGAATTTTTTTAATTTTAGAAGGTTGTAACCTTTGAAAGTATAATAATTTTTAATTTTTTTAAATGTGAATATAATATTTAGTTATAATAATGTTAATAATTATATAATATGTAAACTAAATATCAATAATTTTATTAATAGATATTATAATAATGACCAATAAATAAATTAATAAACTAGTATTAATAAGAATGATATAAATTAAAATATAATTCTATAATCTAAAATGATTCAAAATCAAAAGTAGATATATTACTAAAAAATAATTTTTTATTTTAAAAATTTTGCTTCATTTTATATGCATATATATTTGTTTGATGAAAATTAAATAATTTAAATTATATCTGTCTCATTAATAATTTATTTTGTAATTAATATTTCTATAAAAATAAACTGATAAATAATTAAAATGAATATTTAAAATTATAATGAATTAAAAGAGATTTATTATTTATTATTTAGGGCATACCTATTTAATGGTTTAAATTATTTGTGGTTTTGGGGTTACGGAGTTTATTGATTTATATGTTTGCACATTTTGGTGTTTATAGGTATTATTTAATCAATGAAATAACAAAAAATTTATTTTTATGAATTTTCGTGATATTCAAAGGTTAATACCTTTGAAAATATAATAATTTTTTAATCTTTCTAAAATATGAATGCAATACTTAGTTATAATAAACATAATAATTATATTTGATGTAAGTTTAATATAAAAAATTTTATTAATATATATTAGTATAATTATCGCAAAATAAATTAATAAACTATTAGTAATAAGATAAGTATTAATAAAAATATATTTTCAGAACCTAAAATAATTCAAAATCAAAGTAAATTATATTACTAAATACAATTTTAAATTTTTGAAATTTTCTTTATTTTTATGAACTTATTATTTTTCATAAAAAAATAATATATTTTAATTATATGTCTCACTCATTATTTATTTTGTAATTAATATTTCTATATGAATAAACTAAAAAATAATTAAAATGAATATTTAAAATTATAAAGAATACGAATAAAAATGAGATTAATTATTTATTATTTAGGTTATATAGGTTTAATGGTTTAACTATTTAGGGGGTTTTGGGGTTAAGAAGTCTAGATATATAAGTTTTATTTAAATAATAAAATAATAATAAAATTATTTTGGTGATTTTTTATCATTTTTGAAGTTTATAACCTTTGAAAATATAATAATTTTAAATTTTTTTTCAAATGTAAATATAATATTTAATTATTATAATCTTAATACTTATAAGATATTTAAATTCAATATAAGTAATTTTATTGTTAGATATTATAAAATTGATCAAATAATAAATTAATAAACTATTCTTAATAAGATTGATAGCAATTAAAATATAATTTTAAATCCTATATATAATGATTCAAAATTAAAGTAAAATATATTACTCAATAATAAATTTTTGTTTAAAATTTTAACTTTTTTTTATATGCAAATATTTTTTTTTGATTAAAAATAAATTATTACAATTATACTTGTCTCGCTCATTATTTATCTTGTAATTAATATCTATATGAAAAATAAACTAATAAATAAGTAAAATGAATATTTAAAATTATAATGAATACAAATTAAAATGAGATTTATGATTTATTATATATGGTATACCAGTTTAATAGTTTGATTATTTAGTGGTTTATAGGTTTTATTTATATAATACAAATTTAAAATTCTATTTTTGATTTTTTCTGATTTTCAAAGGTTATAACCTTTGAAAATAAAATAATTTTAAAATTTTTTGAAATGTGAATACTGGGTATAATTATATTAATATTACTAATTATATATCATATAAATTCAAAATAAAAAATTTTAATGATAGATATTATTTTAATGATAAAAAATTAAATTAATAAACTATTATTAATAATATAAATATTAATTAAAATATATTTACATAACACAAAATGATTCAAAATTAAATCAAAATATATTACTAAATAATAATATTTAATTTTTATAATTTTCCTTCTTTTTATAACCTTATATTTTTTTTATTAAAATATATTATTTAAATAATATTTGTCTCACTCGAAATTTATTTTGTAATTAATTTTTCCAAAAAATTAAACTATAAATAATTAAAATTAATATTTAAAATTATAATAAATTGAAATAAAAATGAGATTTATTATTTATTAAGTAGTATATAGCTGTTAAAAGGTTTATGTATTAAGGGGTTTCAGGATTTATGAGCTTACTGATCTAAGTGAGTAAGCATTTAATGATCTATAGGTTTTATTTAAAAAATGAAATTTCAAAAAATTTATTTCTTATTTTTTCAAATTTTCAAAGGTTATAACCTTGGAAAATATAATAATTTTAAAATTTTTTTCAAAAGTTAATACAATAATTAGTTATAATAATCATTATATTTATATATCATATAAATTCAATATAAATATTTTTATCGATAAATATTCTAATAATGATGAAAAAATAACTTAATAATCTATTATTAATAAGATAGATATCAATTAAAATATATTTAGAAAACCTAAAATGATTCAGAAGCAAAGAAAAATATATTACTATATAATAATTTTTTGTTTTGAAATTTTTTTTCTTTTAAAAAGTTTTTCTATATTATCTTGATGAAAAATAATTTATATAAATTATATTTTTGTAACTCATAAATTATTTTGTAATTAATATTTATATAAAAATAAACAAATATATAATTAAATTTGAATATTTAAAATTAAAATAAAAAAAAATGAGATTTATTCTTTATTATTTTGGATATACCAGTTTTATTTAAATTAGATCAGTCTCACTAATAATTTATTTTGTAATTAATATTTCTATAAAAATAAACTGATAAATAATTAAAATAAAAATTAAAATTATACTGAATAATTAAAATAATTTTTTTTGTTCCACTCTCAACTCTAGAATTATTGCTAAAGCTCTAACCTAAATAATAGGAGCTTTTACATTATCTCTATTATGTATCATCATATTTAATGTTGAATCACTGGGCTATCAAAGGAAATTTGACTCATGTTCGCTAACAGACAAAACCAAAGTTGTACCCCTATGTGTTGAAATAGCTAGTTGTTGTGGATGCTATTTATATTGATTAATGTAATTTCTTCTAAAATATCTTTCATGCACACACTCAAAGTAATTTTTTTTATAACTTAATTCACCTCTAAAAAAATAACCACCTTGTAGCCTATTGGAATAAACTAGCCCAAGGGTGGTTTGAGCAGGGGAAGAAGTATGGGCTCTCTTTCAATCAAGAATCAAAAAATTTATTTTATTAGCATGTCTAAGCCTTTTTTTTATATCCTCATGGATATGAAAAGTATCATTTCTTTCTTTTTATATTAAATGAGTTATGTATACATGCTCACAATACCCAAAAAAGGTGTAAATGAATCATATTCAAATGTAATAAAGGTTTTAATCATTGCTCAAAATATTAGTCTTGCATATTGACACTTGAAGTCACAAATCAAAGGAAAAGGCCTTAGTGATATTTCCAATTCCACGAATTTTAGCTATATAAAGTTATAAAGAGTAGTACTCGAGCTTTAACTATTTCTAGGGTCATGACTTTTGCTCTTGGGAATGTCCAAAGTTACAATCATTCCTAGTGCAATGACTTCGCAAGATAAATATAAAATGCACAAGCTATGGTCATATCCAATACTGTGACCCAGTTTTATAGTGTTTAAATATGTATTCATGACAATTCTTAGTGCCATAACAATATGTTCAACAGAGAGACACAAGTTATGGCATATTCTCATCGATATGACACAAGTGAATACAATATTTATTTATAATAATAATAATAATTATATATCATATAAATTCAATATAAACAATTTTATTCATAGATATTCTAATAATTATCAAAAAATAAATTAAAAATCTATTATGAATAAGTTTGATTTTACTTAAAATATAATATCAAAACCTAAATTGATTCAAAAGCAAATATATTACTTAATAATAATTATTTGTTTTTAAATTTTTATCCTTTTTATAAGCTTATCTATTTTTTGATGAAAAATAATTTTTATAAATTATATTTTTAACTCATAATATATTTTATAATTAATATATATATATATATATATATATATATATATAAAACTTAACAATCAAAATTAGTTTTTTTAATTATAATGAAATCAAATAAAAATCAGATTTATTAATTTTTATTTAGGATATCCCAGTTTAAAAAATTTTATATATAGGGGTATCGGGATTTTGTAGTTTAGTGATTTAAATGTTTAGGCATTAAGTGATTTATAGGTTTTATTTAAACAATGAAATAATAAAAAATTTTTTTTTATTTTTTCACATGTTCAAAGGTTATAATCTTTGAAGATATAAAAATTTTAAAACTTTTTTCAAAAGTGAATACAATATTTAGTTATAATAATTATTAAATTTATATATCATATAAATTAAATATAACCATTTTTATTGATAAATATTCTAATGATGATCAAAAAATAAATTAATAATATTTTATTAATAAGTTAGATATCAATTAAAATATAATTACAAAACCTAAAATGATTAAGAAACAAAGCAAAATATTTTAATATATAATATTTTTTTGTTTTTAAATTTTTTCTTCTTTTATTAAATTTATCTATATTTTTTTGTTGAAAAAAAATTTATATAAATTATATTTGTATCACTTATAATTTTTTTTAATTAATATTTATATAAAAATAAACAAATAAATAATTAAAATGAAAATTTAAAATTATAATGAAAAAAATAAAAATGATATTTATTATATATTATTTAGGATATACATGTTTAAAAAAATTTTCTATTTAGTATTTTCAAGATTTAGAAGTTATTGATTTAAGTATTTAGGTATTTAATGGTATATAGGTTTTATAGGTTTATAGGTTTATATGCATTTAATGGTTAGTTTATATATATTATAACATTTGAAAATATAATAATTTTAAAATTTTTTAAAAATGTGAATTCAATATTTAGTAATAATAAATATTATAACTATATTTAATATAAACTAACCATAAACAATTTTATTGCTAGATATTATATCAATTATCAAAAAATAAATTAATAAACTTTTATTAATATTATAGATATAAATTAAAAAATAATTAAAAAACCTAAAATAATTCAAAATCAAAGTAAAATTTATTACTAAATAATAATTTTTTTTAGTTTTTGCATTATTTTATAAGCTTATTTTTTTTTGATGAAAAATATATTATTTAAATTATATTTGTCTAAGCTTATTTAAATTTATTACTAAATAATTTTATTACTATAAATTATTTAAATTATATTTAAGGTTTACGAGTTTAATGGTTTAAGTATTTACGGGCTTCGGGGTTTAGGAGTTTAGATATTTATGTATTTAGGTATTTATTGGTTTATAAGTTTTATTTAAACAATGATATAACAAAAAATTTATTTTTGTTATTTTTTCTCATTTTTGAAGGTTATAAACTTTGATAATATAACAAATTTTAAATTTTTTTTATATGCGAATACTATATTTAGTTATGATAATCTTAATAATTATATATCATGTAAATTGAATATAAATAAGAAAGATATTATTTTAAATATATTTGCAAAACGTAAATTTATTCAAAATCAAAGTAAAATATATAACAAAATAATACTTTCTTTGATGTTTTGCTTCTTTTTATAAGTTCATATTTTTTGTTATTAAAAGTAAATTATTTAAATTATATTTATCTTCCTCATAATTTATTTTTAATTTATAATTCTATAAAAATAAACTAATAAATAATTAAAATGAATATTTAAAATTATAATGAATAAAAATAAAATAGAGATTTATTATTTATTATTCAGGATATACTAGTTTAATGGTTTAAGTATTTAGGTGTTTTGGGGTTTAGTGATTTAAGTGTTTAGGCCATAAGTGATTTATAGTCTTTATTTAAAGAATGATAAAATAAAAAATTTAATTTTTTTGATTTTTTTTAATTTTTGAAGGTTATAACCTTTGAAAATATAATAATTTTTAATTTTTTATATGTGAATATAATTTTCAGTAATAATAATCTTAATAATTATATATAATGTAAACTCACTATAAATAATTTTATTGATAGATATTATAATAATGATCAATAAAAAATTAATAAACTATTATTAATAAGAATGATATAAATTAAAATATTGCAAAATCTAAAATGATTCAAAATAAAAATAAAATATATTACTAAATAATAAATTTTTGTTTTCAAAATTTTGCCTATTTTTATAAGGATATACATTTTTTTTGATGAAAGATAAATTATTTAAATTAGTTCTATCTCACAAATAATTTATTTTGTAATTAATATTTCTATAAAAATAAGCTTATAAATAATTAAAATAAAAATTTAAAATTATACTTAATAAAAATTAAATTGTGTATTATGATTTTTTATTAATGGACACCTGTTTAATGGTTTATGTATTTAGAGGTTTTTTCGTTTGGGAGTTTAGCAATTTATGTTTTTCGGCATTTAGTGATTTATAGGTTTTATTTAAACAATAAAATAACGAAAAAAAAAATTTGTAATTTTTTCTCATTTTCATAGGTGTTAACCTTTGAAAATATAATAATATTAAAAATTTTTGAAATATGAATACAATATTTAGTTATAATAATATTAATAATTATATATAATATAAATTCAATATAAATAATTTTATAGATAGATAATATAATAATGATCAAAAATCTAATTAATAAACTATTAATAAAAAGATTGATATTAATTAAAAAATATTTACAAAACCCAAATTGATTCAAAATTAAACTAAAATATATTACTGGATAATAATTTTTAATTTTTAAATTTTTATTTCTTTTATAAGCATATATATTTTTTGATTAAATATAAATTAATTAAAATATATATGTCGTACTCATAATTTAATTTGTAATAAATATTTCTATAAAAATAAACTAATAAATAATTAAAATGAATATTTTAAATTATAATAAATAGAAATAAAAATTAGATTTATTAATTATTAAGTAGTATATAGCAGTTTAGTGTTTTATGTATTTAGGCATTATGAGGTTTAATAGTTTATTGATTTAACTGTGTATGCATTTCGTGGTTTATAGGTTTTATTAAAAATATATAATAATAAAAATTTTTTTTTATTATTTTTTGATATTTTCAAAGGTTAAACCATTGAAAATATAATAATTTTTAATTTTTTTTAAAATGTGAACACAATTTTTAGTTATAATAATCATTATATTTATATATCATATAAATTCAATATCAACAATTTTATTGATAAATATTCTAATAATGATCAAAAAATAAATTAATAATCTATTATTAATAAGATAGATATCAATTAAAATATAATTACAAAACCTAAAATGATTCAGAAGAAAAGCAAAATATATTACTATATAATAATCTTTTTTTTGATTTTTTTTTTGAATCTTTTTTTTCTTTTAAAAAGTTTATCAATAATTTTTTGATGAAATATAATTTATACAAATTATATTTGTCTAACTCAATTTATTTTGTAATTAATATTTATATATAAATAAACAAATAAATAATTAAAATGAATATTAAAAATTATAATGAAAAAAAATGAGATTTATTATTTATTATTTATTATTTATGGATACCTGTTTAATTTAAATTAGATCTATCTCACAAATAATTTATTTTGTATTTAATATTTCGATAAAATAAATTGATAAATAATTAAAATAAAAATTTAAAATTATATTGAATAAAAATTAAAATGAGATTTATTATTTATTATTAATGTATACCTAATTAATGATTTAAGTATTTAGTGGTTTTGTTGTTAGGAGTTTAGCAATTTATGATTTTAGGCTTTTAGTGGTATATAAGTTTTATTTAAAAAAATAAAATAAAAAAAAATTTGTATCATTTTTTATCATTTTCATAGGTTATAACATTTGAAAATATAATAATATTTAAAATTTTTTGAAATTTTAATACAATATTTTGTTATAATAATATTAATAATTATATATCATATAAATTTAATATAAATAATTTTATTGATAGATATTTTAATAATGATCAAAAATTAAATTTATAAATTATTAATATTAAGATAGATATTAATTAAAAAATATTTACAAAACCCAAATTAATTCAAAATTAAAGAAACTTATATTACTTGATAATAATTTTTAATTTATAATTTTATACTTCTTTTATAAGCGTATATTTTTATTAGATAAATAATATATTATTTAAATTATATTTGTCCCACTCATAATTTATTTTGTAATAAATATTTCTAAATAAATACACTAATAAATAATTAAAATGAATATTTAAAAATATTATAAATAGCAATAAAAATTAGATTTATTAATTATTTAGTAGTATTTAGCGGTTTAATGGTTTATTTATTTTGTCATTAAGGTGTTTAGGAGTTTACTAATTTAACTTTATATGTATTTAGTAGGGCTGCTCACGGGACTTGGAAATTCGCCAACCTACCCGATGCCTTGTCCCGAAAGAATCGGGACAGAGAAAATCCGTTGCCTTTGACTTTTCCCGTACCGTTCTGTCACGTATTATTCTTTTGAGATTTTCTGGATCATAAGCAATATCCATTCGGAGAACCATCCCAGTCCTAAAAAATTTATACTAGAATCAGGAATATATATATATATATATATAACATGAAGATGCCACCAATTTTGATACTGCCCATCCAATTTCCACGCACCTATAGCTTTTCTGAAAAGTTCCAGCCCTCCTCACGCCTTTCCAGCCGTGTTCAGTTAGGTCCAGCCCTTGTCCGTCACACTTTTGGTTGCCTCCACCGTGTCTCAGATGCCACCAGCCTTTTAGTTTGTTTTTCTTATGAGAATTGAGTGATTAATTATTATTATTATGTGTCTCAGTCAATTTTGTTGAGTATTGGTTGTGGTGTTGTGGTTGGGTCAAATGAGTGTGCTGAATGAGTAGGCCGAATGTGTTACAATCAGTTTTGTAGAGCTTGCTTGTTTAAAATATTTATATGTATTTATGCTTAACATATCATATTAATTAATGGCAATGCAGATGGCACAATCGAGCGGTAAACGAAAAATATAATAAATTGAAGATGATCACATCTCAAATGATCAAAGTACTAGTAAATCCAATCATCATCCTTTCACGAACCCTTATTTTGTTATGGTAGGTTCTTCAATTCCAATTGTATAAGAAAGTAAAGGTACATCTGAACCTCAAGCTCATAAAAAGTATAAGTATGCTGTTTGGGAAACTTATGAGATATTAGTTGATTCAGAAAGAAATGAAACTGGTAGGGCAACTTGTATATGGTGCAGGAAACAATACTTGGAAAAAAGTGATCAAGGTACTTCAGGTTTATGGAAATACTTTAGAAAGACTTGTAGAAAATTTTTACACAAAAAAGTATTACTAGAAGCTCACAAATGTAAAGACAAATCACAATCTTTGTTGAGTTTCACTAAAGGTACTAGTTCAAAATATAACAAATTAACTTGTTGGCATTTTGATCAACAACTAGTTAGGGAGGCTTTGGTGAAAATGATCATAAAATATGAATTGCCTTTTTGTTTTGTTGAGAGGGATGAGTTTAAGGAGTTTTCTGAAGTTAGTGTGCCTCAATTTAAAATTCCATCTGGGCACTCTGTGTTGAGGGATTGTTTTTCTTTGTTTGTGAAGGAAAATAAGAAATTATTTGATAGAATATCATATCATTGTTGTAGAGTTTCATTGACTACCGACACTTGGACTAACATTCAAAATTTGTCTTATATATGTTTGAATATTCATTTCATTGATTCTCAATGGAATATACATAAAAAGCTTTTGAAATTTTGTGTAATTAAAAGTCATTATCGAGCTAATATTAGAAATGCTATTGAATTTTGCATGAATGAATCGGGTTTGAGAAAGTTGATGTTCATTACTATTGACAATGCATCAAATAATGATGTTGCAGTTGAACAATTGAAAAAAATGATTGTGAAGAAAAGTGTTGTACCTTTGAGAGGCTGAGCATTTTCATATGAGATGTTGTGCTCATATCCTAAACTTAATTGTCATAGATGGCATTGTAGTAGTTGAGGGTGCTATTCAAATAATTATAGGCGTGGTAAAATATGTGAGGAGCAGCCCTAAAAGATTAGATATCTTTAAGTTATGTGTTTAATAAGCAAATTTGACATATGGATCTTCATTGAAATTAGATTGTCCTACAAGATGGAATTCAACTTATTTGATGCTATAAACTGATATAAAATATCAAAAATAATTTGATAAGTTTGAGGACAAGGACAAAAGGTTTTTGAAGGAGTTTCCTTCAAACGTTCCAACTGAGAGAGACTGAACAAACTTGAATAAAATAGAATTGATTTTGATCTTCTAAACTGGTGAAAGGTAAATGAGGTTAGGTATCCTTCTTTGGCAAATGTAGTAAGGGATGTATTTGCTATCCAAGCATCTACTGTGGCCTACGAATCTACATTTAGCACTGGGGTGAGAACTTTAGATAAATTTAGGAGTTCTTTAACACCTATTACAGCTGAAGTTCTCATATGTCTACAAGATTGGTTGAGAAGCTCAAACAAACCTATTGAAATTGAAGAATTAGTTCAAGACCTTGATGATAATGAATCAGTTTAGTATACAAATCTTGTAAATTTTAATTTCACTTTTACTTATTTTATTCATTCAATTTAATATAAATATGGTTCAATTACAATTTTCAGAGGGGTCACAAGATCCAAATATTCTTCCAACTATAGTTGGCTTTATTTATTTATAGTTTTTATTTAAAATGAGATTTATTAAATTGTTTAAGGTAATATTTTGTTTTTTTATTACTCTTTCATCTTAGAAATTTATGTCTACATGATTAACACGTTTTAATCTTTGGTTATCTTTCTACAGTGGAGGAAGAAAAGGGAGGAGTTGTAGAAGAGATAATTAATTGGGTTTGGATTTTCGTTGCTTTTTCGGGATGGACATTTGAAATGATTATTATCATGGTTGTTATTAGTTATATTTGTTTTGTTATATTAAGCTGCCTAATTTTAGCAATTACTTAAGTAGTAATTGATGTCACCAATGTTTGTGGTCATCTTTAGCTATTCCTTAATATTTTAAGTAATTGTTTAAAAAATGTAGTATTTCTATTATGGTTAACTTTCACTAGGCTGAACAAAGCCAACTTGTGAAAAAATAAAGAAGCAAATTAAGCACACAACTCAGTCCCATTCTATTTAACATTTCTATATGTTTCTGCACATCAAAGCTTTTGACAAGGTAATGGAACTCGTTTGCGGTATTCAGCCTATTTGACAAAACAAAATTGACCCAATTTGAGTTTGAAAGATATATAACTAAGGAATGATAAATTGTACAGAAAAAGGTTTAGAAATGAACTAACTTTGCCGTTTTAAAGAAAATAAATTGAAAAAATGTCTGAACTCCGTTTCATCCAGGAACCATTTTCTCCTACCCAAAATCCCCAATCTCCATTTCATCCCATCCCGATATTTTCAACCAATGGGACGGGTCTGGATCTTTAATAAAAAATCTCCTTACTGTGGGAAGGTACTGGAGATTTGTAATTCCCATCTCTTCACGTCCCATGATCACCCCTAGGATTTAGTGGTTTATAGGTTTTATTTAAAAAATAAAATAAAAAAAAATTAATATAACCTTTGAAACTATAACAATTTTTAATTTTTTTTAAATGTGAATATTATATTTACTTATGATAATTTAATAATTATATATCATGTAAATTCAATATAAGCAATTATATTGATATATATTTTAATAATGATCATACAAAAGATTAATAAACAATTATTAATAAATTAAATATAGTTTAAAATATATTTACAAAACCTAAAATGATTCAAAATCAAATTGAATATTTTACTAAATATTAATTTTAAATTTTTAAATTTTTGTATCCATTTATAAGCTTATATATTTTTTGATGAAAAATAAATTATTTAAATTATATTTGTCTAGCTATTAATTTATTTTTTAATTTATTTTTCTATAAAATTAAACTAATAAATAATTAAAATGTATATATAAAATTATAATGAATACTAATAAAAATGAGATTTATGATTTATTATTTAGGGCATACCTATTTAATGGTTTAAGTTTATTATGGTTTTGGGGTTAATGAGTTTATTGATTTATATGTTTACACATTTAGGTTTTATTTAATCAATGAAATAATAAAAAATTTATTTTTATGAATTTTCATGATTTTCAAAGGTTATAACATTTGAAAATATAATAATTTTTTAATAGTTATAAAATATGAATACAATACATAGTTATAATAATCTTAATAATTAAATTTGATGTAAATTCAATATAAAAAATTTTATTATTATATAATATTTTGATGATCAAAAAATAAATTAATAAACTATTATTAATAAGACATATATTAATTAAAATATATTTGCAGAACCCAAAATAATTCAAAATCAAAGTAAATTATATTAATAAATAAAATTTTAAATTTTTGAAATTTTGTTTATTTTTATAAGCTTATATTTTTTTTTTCACAAAAAATAATTTATTTAAATTATATGTCTCACTAATTATTATTTTATAATTAATATTTATATAAAAATAAACTAAAAAATAATTAAAATGAATATTTAAAATTATAATGAATACAAATAAAAATTAGATTTATTATTTATTATTTATTATTTAAGTTATATAGGTTTGAATGGTATAAGTATTTAGGGGGTTTTGGGGTTTAGGAGTCGAGATATTTAAATGTTTATGCATTTAGTGATTTATAAGTTTTATTTAAATAATAAAATAATAATATTATTATTTTTGTTATTTTTTATCATTTTTGAAGCTTATAACCTTTGAAAATATAATAATTTTTAATTTTTTTTCAAATGTAAATATAATATTTAGTTATAATAATCATAATAATTATAAGACATTTAAATTCAATATGCCTAATTTTATTGTTAAATATTATAAAATTGATCAAATAATAAATTAATAAACTATTCTTAATAATATTGATAGCAATTAAAATATAATTGCAAAACTTAATTATAATGATTCAAAATCAAAGTAAAATATATTAGTAAATAATAATTTTTTGTTTTTAAATTTTTACTTCTATTTATAAGCTTGTATTTTTTTTGATTAAAAATAAATTATTAAAATTATAGTTGTCTCGCTCATTATTTATTTTGTAATTAATATTTCTATAAAAAATAAACTAATAAATAATTAAAATAAATATTTAAAATTATAATGAATACAAATTAAAATAAGATTTATGATTTATTATATGTGGTATCGGTGTTTAATGGTTTGATTATTTAGCAGGTTTGTCGTTTAGGAGTTTTCAATTTATGTTTTTAGGCATTTAGTGGTTTATAGGTTTTATTTATATAATAAAAATAAATAATTTTTTTTAGATTTTTTCTGATTTTCAAAGGTAATAACCTTTGAAAATAAAATAATTTTTAAAATTTTTTGAAATGTGAATATTATGTATAATTAAATAAATCTTACTAATTATATATAATATAAATTCAATATAAACAAATTTAATGATAGATATTATATAATGATAAAAAATTAAATTAATAAACTATTATTAATAATATAAATATTAAATAAAATATATTTACAAACCACAAAATGATTCAAAATCAAATCAAAATATATTACTAAATAATAATATTTAATTTTAAATTTTATCTTCTTTTATAAGCTTATATTTTTTTTGATTAAAAATAAATTATTTAAATAATATTTTTTTCACTCTAAATTTATTTTGTAATTAATTTTTCTAAAAAATTAAACTATAAATAATTAAAATGAAAATTTAAAATTATAATAAATAGAAATAAAAATGAGATTTATTATTTATTAAGTAGTATATAGATGTTATAATCTTTATGTATTTAGGGGTTTCCGGGTTTATGAGCATACTAATTTAAGTAAGCATTTAATGGTCTATAGGTTTTAATTAAAAATTAAAATAACTAAAAATTTATTTTTATTATTTTGTCTCATTTTTTAAGATTATAACCTTTGAAAATATAATAATTTTTAAATTTTTTTCAAAAGTGAATACAATATTTATTTATAATAATCATAATAATTATATATCATATAAATTCAATATAAACAATTGTATTGATAGATATTCTAAAAATTATCAAAAAATAAATTAAAAGTCTATTATGAATAAGTTTTATATTACTTAAAATATAATATCAAAACCTAAAATGATTCAAAATCAAAGCAAAATATATTACTAAATAATAATTATTTGTTTTTAAAATTTTATTCTTTTTATAAGCTTATCAATTTTTTGATTAAAAAATAATTTTTATAAATTATATTTTTAACTCTTAATTTATTTTATAATTAATACATATATAAAAAATAAAAATGTAAACAATCAAAATGAATTTTTTAGATTATAATGAAAACAAATAAAAATTAATTTTATAATTATTATTTAGGGTATACCGATTAAAAAGATTATCTATATAGAGGTATCAGGATTTTGTAGTTTATTGATTTAAATGATTAGGCATTTAGTGGTATATAGGTTTTATTTAAACAATAAAATAACAAAAAAATATTTTTTTTTTCACATATTCAAAGGTTATAACCATTGAAAATATAAATATTTTAAAATTTTTTTCAAAAGTGAATACTATATTTTGTTATAATAATCATTATATTTATATATCATATAAATTCAATATAAATATTTTTATTGGTAAATATTCTAATAATGATGAAAAAATAACTTATTAATCTATTATTAATAAGATAGATATCAATTAAAATACAATTACAAAACCTAAAATGATTTAGAAGCAAAGCAAAATATATTACTATTTAATAATTTTTTGGTTTGAAATTTTTTTTTCTTTTAAAAAGTTTATCTATAATTTTTTGATAAAAAATAATTTACATAAATTATATTTGTGTAACTCATAAATTATTTTGTAATTAATATTTATATAAAAATAAACAAATAAATAATAAAAATGAATATTTAAAATTATAATTAAAAATAATGAGATTTATTATTTATTATTCAGGGTACACCGGTCTAATTTAAATAGATCTGTCTTACTAATAATTTAATTTGTAATTATATTGTATAAAAATAAACTAAAAATTAATTAAATAAAAATTTAAAATTATACGAATAAAAATTAAAATGATATTTATGATTTATTATTAATGTTTACTAGTTTAATGGGTTAAGTATTTATCAGTTTTGTCTTTTAGGAGTTAGGATTTAGGTTTTTAGGCATTAAGGTTTATTGTTTTTATTAATCAGTAAATAACAAAAAAAAAAATTGTAATTTTTTCTGATTTTCATAGGTTATACCTTAAAATATAATAATATTTAAAATTTTTAGAAAGGTTAATATAAGATTTAGTTATAATAATATAATAATTATATATCATATAAATTCAATATAAAGAATTTTATTCATAGATATTATAATAATGATCAAAAATTAAATTAATAAACTATTAATAATAAGATAGATATTAATTAAAATATATTTACAAAAACCGAAATTGATTCAAAACTTAAGTACAATATATACTGGATAATACTTTTTAATTTTTTATTTTTACTTCTTTTATAGCGTATAATTTCTTTTGATTAACAATAAATTATTTAAATTATATTTGTCCCACCTCATACTTTATTGATAAATATTCTAATAATGATCAAAAAATAAATCAATAAACAATTATTAATAAGATAGATATCAATTAAAATATAATTATAAGCCTAAAATGATTTCAGGAGAGCAAAATATATTACTATATAATAAATTTTAGTCTTTGAATTTTTTATTCTTTTTATAAGTTTACTCTCTATTTTTTCGATGGAGAATAATTTATATAAATTATATTTGTCTAACCCATAATTTATTTTATAATTAATATTTATATAAAAATAAATGAAAAAATAATTAAAATGAATATTTTAAATTAAAATAAAAAAAATAATCTTAAGATTTATTATTTATTATTTAGGGTATACTTGTTTAAAAGGATTATGTTTTTAGGATTTAGAGATTTAGGAGTTATTGATTTATGTGTTTAGGCATTTTATTGGTGTATAGGATTTATTTAAACAATGAATAACAAAATATTATTTTTGATATTTTCTCACATTTTCAAATGTTTAAACCTTTGAAAATATAATATTTTAAAATTTTTTTAAAAAGTAAATACAATTTATATAATAATCATTATAATTATATATAATATAAACAAAATATAAAGAATTTTATTGATAGATATTAAATCATTTTCAAAAATAAATTAATATGCAATTATTAATATGAAGAGATAAAAATTAAAATATAATTGCAAAATGTAAAATTATCAAATCAAAGTAAAATTTATTACTAATAATAATTTTGTTTTTTATTTTTTGCTTCTTTTTATAAGCTTATATTTTTTTGAAGAAAAATAAATTATTTAAATTAAATATGTATCCATCATAATTTATTTTGTAATTAATATTTTATTAAATTATTTAAATTATAATTAAGGATTACGAGTTTAAAAGTTTATGTGTTTAGGGGCTTTTGTGTTAGGAGTTTTAGAGATT
>JAREIK010001024.1:45778-72182 GCA_029783825.1 Sapria himalayana
AAAATAATTAATAATAATTGAAAGAAAAATTAAATTTATTAATTATTAAGTAGTATATAGCGGTTTAATGGTTTATGTATTAAGGCATTATGGGGTTTAGGAGTTTACTTATATAACTGTGTATACATTTAGTGGTTTATAGGTTTTATTTAAAAATTAAAATAACATAAAATTTATTTTTATTATTTTTTCATTTTTCCAAAGGTTATAACCTTTGAAAATATAATAATTTTTAAATTTTTTTCAAATGTGAATTCAATATTAAGTTATAATAATCATTATTTTTATATATCATATAAATTCAATATAAACAATTTTATTGATAAATATTTTAATAATGATCAAAAAATAAAAATAATAAACAATTATTAATGAGATAGATATTAATTAAAATATAATTACAAAATCTAAAATGATTTAGAAGGAGAGCAAAATATATTACTATATAGTAAATTTTAGTTTTAAAATTTTTTATTCTTTTTATAAGTTTATCTATATTTTTCGATGAAAAATAATTTATATAAATTATATTTGTGTAACTCATAATTTATATTGTAATTAATATTTATATAAAAATAAACAAATAAATAATTAAAATGAATATTTAAAATTATAATGAAAAAAATAATATTGAGATTTATTATTTATTATTTAGGGTATATCTGATTAAAAAAATTATCTATTTAGGGTTTTCGAGATTTAGAAGTTATTCATTTAAGTATTTAGGCATTTAGTGGTTTATAGGTTTTATTTAAATAAAGAAATAACATATAAATTATTTTTGATATTTTTTCAAATTTTCAAAGATTATAACCTTTAAAAATATAATAATTTTAAAATTTTTTATTAATGTGAATACTATATTTATTAATAATAATTATTATAACAATATATAATATAAACAATTTTATTGATAGATATTATATCAATTATCAAAAAATAAATTAATAAACTCTTATTAATATGATAGATATAAATTTAAATTTAATTACAAAAACTAAAATAATAAAAATAAAAGTAAATTTATTACTAAATAATAATTTTTGTTTATTAATTTTTGACTCATTTTATAAGATTATATATTTTTTTGATAAAAAATAAATTATTTAAATTATATTTGTATCACTCATAATTTATTTTGTAATTAATATTTCAATAAATTATTTAAATTATATTTAAGGTTTACTAGTTTAATGGCTTAAGTATTTAGGGGCTTCGGGGTTTAAAAGTTAAGTGATTTATGTGTTTAGGTATTTAATGGTTTATAAGTTTTATTTAACAAATTATATAAAAAAAAAATTTATTTTTTGTTAATTTTTTTCTCATTTTTTAAGGTTATTAACTTTTAAAATATAATAATTTTTAAATTTTATTTTAAATGCGAATACTATATTTAGTTTTGAAAATATAAATAATTATATATCATGTAAATTCAATATAAACAATTATATTGATAGATATTATATTAATGATCAAAAAATAAATTAATAAACTATTATAAATAAGAAAGATATTATTTAAAATATTTTTGCAAAACCTAAATTTATTCAAAATCAAAGTAAAATAAATTACTAAATAATAATGTTTTTAATGTTTTGCTTCTTTTTATAAGTATATATTTATTGTTCTTAAAAGTATATTATTTAAATTATATTTGTCTTCCTCATGATATATTTTGTAATTTATAATTCTATAAAAATAAACTAAAAAATAATTAAAATGAATATTTAAAATTATAATGAATACAAATAAAAGTGAAATTTATTATTTATTATTCAGGATATACAGTTTTAATGGTTTAGGTATTTAGGTGTTTTGGGGTTTAGTGATTTAAGTGTTTATGCCTTTAGTGATTTATAGTTTTTATTTAAAGAATGAAAAAACAAAAAATTTAATTTTTTGTTTTTTATTAATTTTTGAATGTTATAACCTTTGAAAATATAATAATTTTTAATTTTTTTTAAATGTAAATATGATATTTAGTTATAATAATCTTAATAATTATATATAATGTAAAATAAATATCAATAATTTTATTAATAGATATTATCATAATGATCAATAAATAATTAATAAACTATAAAAAGAATAATATAAATTAAAATATAAATGCAAAATCTAAAATGATACAAAATCAAAATAAAATATTTTACTAAATAATAAATTTTTGTTTTTAAAATTGTGCCTATTTTTATAAGCTTATATTTTTTTTGATGAAATATAAATTATTTAAATTATATCTGTCTCACTAATAATTTATTTTGTAATTAATATTTCTATAAAAATAAACTCATAAATAATTAAATTAAAAATTTAAAATTATACTGAATACAAATTAAAATGAGATTTATGATTTATTATTAATGTATACCAGTTTAATGGTTTTGAGATTTAAAATTTTCTGAAATATGAATACAATATTTAGTTATAATATTATTAATAATCATGCATCATATAAATTCCATATAAATAATTTTATTGATAGTTATTATAATAATGATCAAAAATAAATTAAAAAACTATTAATAATAAGATAGATATTCATTAAAAAATATTTAATATACCAAAATCGATTCAAAATTAGAGTAAAATATATTACTGAATAATAATTTATAATTTTTAAATTTTTGTTCTTTTATAAGCGTATATATATTTTTTGATTAAAAATAAATCAATTAAATTATATTTGTCTTACTCATAATTTATTTTGTAATAAATATTTCTATAAAAATAAACTTATTAATAATTAAGTGAATATTCAAAATTATAATAAATATAAATAAAAATTAGATTTATTAATTTTTATGTATTATATAGTGGTTTAATGGTTTATGTATTTAGGTGTTACGGGGTTTAGGAGTATACTGATTTAATTGTGTATGCATTTAATGCTATATAGGTTTTATTTAAAAAATAAAATCACAAAAAATTTATTTTTATTATTTTTTGATATTTTCAAAGGTTATATAACCTTTGAATATATAAGAATTTTTAAATTTTTTTCAAAAGTGAATTCAATATTTAGTTATAATAATCACTATATTTATATTTCATATAAATTCAATATAAACAAATTTATTGATTAATATTCTAATAATGATCAAAAAAATTAATAATCTATTATTAATAAGATAGATATCAATTAAAATATAATTACAAAACATAAAATGATTCATAAGCAAACAAAAATATATTACTATATAATAATTTTTTGTTTTGCAATTTTTTTTTTATTTTAAAAAGTTAATCTATATTTTTTTGATTAAAAATAATTTACATAAATTATATTTGTTTAACTCAATTTATTTTTTAATTAATATTTATATAAAAATAAATAAATAAATAATTAAAATGAATATTTAAAATTATAATGAAAAAAATGAGATTTATTATTTATTATTTAGGGTATACAATTTAATTTAAATTATATATGTCTCACTAATAATTTATTTTGTAATTAATATTTTTATAAAAATAAACTGATAAATAATTAAAATTAAAATTTAAAATTATACTGAATAAAAATTAAAATGAGATTTATGATTTATTATTAATGTATACCAATTTAATTGTTTAAGTATTTAGAATTTTTGTCATATAGGTGTTTATCGATTCATGTTTTTATGCATTTAGTGGTTTATAGGTTTTATTTAAACAATAAAATAACAAAAAAAATTGTAATTTTTTTGTAATTTTTATAGGTTATAACCTTTAAAAATATAATAATATTTAAAATTTTTCAAATGTGAATACAATATTTAGTTATAATAATTTTAATAATTATATATCATATAAATTCAATATATACAATTTTATTGATAGATATTATAATAATGATCAAAAATTAAATTAATAAACTATTAATAATAAGATAGATATTTTATTAAAAATATTTACAAAACCGAAATTGATACAAAATTAAAGTAAAAATGATTATTGGATAATAATTTTAATTTTTAAATTTTTACTTCGTTTATAAGCGTATATATTTATTTTTATTAAAAATAAATTATTAAAATTATTTTGGTGGCACTCATAATTTATTTTGTCATAAAAATTTATCTAAAAATAAACTAATAAATAATTAAAATGAATATTTAATATTATAATAAATTAAAATAAAAATTTGATTTCTTAATTATTAAGCATTATAAAGCGGTTTAATGGTTTATGTATTTAGGCATTACAGGCTTTAGGAGTTTACTAATTTAACTATGTATGCATTTAGTGCTTTATAGGTTTTATTTAAAAATTAAAGTAAAAGAATATTTAAATTTATTAAATTTTTATATTTTCAAAGGTTATAACCTTTGAAAATGTAATAATTTTTAAATTTTTTTCAAATGGAATTCAATATTTATTTCTAATAATTATTATATTTATATATCATATAAATTCAATATAACCAATATTATTGATAAATATTCTAATAATGATCAAAAAATAACTTAATAATCTATTATTAATAAGATAGATATCAATTAAAATATAATTAAAAAACATAAATGATTCAGAAGCAAATCAAATTATATTACTATATAATAATTTTTTGTTTTTAAATCTTTTTTCTTTTAATAAGTATATCTATATTTTTTATTGATTAAAAATAATTTATATAAATTATATTTGTCTAACTCATAATTAATTTTTTAATTAATATTTATATAAAAATAAACAAATAAATAATTAAAATGATTATTTAAAATTATAATGAAAAAAAAAATGAGATTTATTCTTTATTATTTAGGGTATACCAGTTTAATTTAAATTATATCTGTCTCTCTAATAATTTATTTTGTAATTATTATTTCAATAAAAATAAACTGATAAAAATTTATAATAAAAATTAAAAATTATACTTAATAAAAATTAAAATAAGATTTATGAATTATTATTAATGTATACTAGTTTTATATTTTAAGTATTTAAAGGTTTTATTGTTTATGACTTTAGCGATTTATGTTTTTAGGCATTTAGTGGTTTATAGGTTTTGTTTAAACAATGAAATAAAAAAAAATCATTTTTGATATTTTTTCACATATTAAAAGGTTATAATATTTGACAATATAATAATTTTAAAAATTTTAAATATGTGAATACAATATTTAGTAATAATAATCATTATAATTATATATAATATAAACTAAATTTAAACAATTTTATTGATAGATATGATATCAATTATTAAAAAATAAATTAATATGTTATTATTATTTTGATGGATATAAATTGAAATATAATTGTAAAACCTAAAATTATTCAAAATCCAAGTAAAATTTATTACAAAATAATAATTTTTGTTTTTTAGTTTTTGCTTCTTTTTATAAGCTTATATATTTTTTTGATGAAAAATAATTTATTTAAATTATATTTGTATCACTCATAATTTATTTTTTAATTAATATTTTAATAAATTATTTAAATTATATTTAAGGTTTACAAGTTTTCAGGTTTAAGTATTTATGGGCTTTTGTGTTTAGGAGTTTAGATGTTTAAGTGTTTAGTCATTTAGTGGTTTATAAGTTTTATTTAAACAATGATATAGCAAAAAATTTATTTATATTATTTTTTCTAATTTTTGAAGATTATATCCTTTGAAAATATAATAATTTTTAATTTTTTTTCAAATGTAAATATAATATTTATTTATAATAATCTTCATAATTATCATTCATTTAAATTCAATATAAATTATTATATTGCTAGATATTATAATTATGATCAAAAAATAAATTAATAAACTATTATTAATAAAATAGTTATTATTTAAAAAGTATTTGCAAAATCAAAATTTATTAAAATAAATTAAAATATATTAATAAATAATAATTTTATTTAATGTTTTGATTTTTTATAAGTTTATATTTTTGTTATTAAAAATAAATTTTTTAAATTATATTTGTGTCACTAATAATTTATTTTTTAATTTATATTTCTATCAAATTAAATTAATAAATAATTAAAATGTATATTTAAAATTATAATGAATACTAAAAAAAAATGAGATTTATTATTTATTATTTATGGTATAACTATTTAATTGTTTATGTTTTTTATGGTTTTGGGTTAAAAAGTTTATTGATTTATATGTTTACATATTTTCGTGTTTATAGGTTTTATTTAATCAATGAAATAACCAAAAAATTATTTTTATGAAATTTTGTGATTTTCAAAGATTATGACCTTTGAAAATATAATAATTTTTTAATAGTTCTAAAATATGAATACAATACTTAGTTATAATAATCTTAATAATTATATTTGTTGTAGATTCAATATAAAAAAATGTATTAATATATATTATAATAATGATCAAAAAATAAATTAATAAACTATTATTTATAAGGTAAATATTATTTAAATTATATTTGTAGAACCCAAAATAATTCAAATCAAAGTAAATTATATTTCTAAATAAAATTTTAAATTTTTGAAATTTTGTTTATTTTTATAAGCTTATTTATTTTATTATAAAAAATAATTTATTTAAATTATTACTGTCTCACTCATTATTTATTTTGTAATTGATATTTCTATTATAAATAAACTAATAAATAATTAAAATGAATATTTATAATTATAATGAATATAAATTAAAATGAGATTTATGATTTATTATATATGGTATACCGGTTTAATGGTTTGATTATTTAGGAGATTTGTCGTTTAGGAGTTTAGAAATTTGTGTTTTTAAGCATTTAGTGGTTTATAGGTTTTATTTATATAATAAAAATTTAAAATTCTATTTTTGATTTTTTCTGATTTTCAAAGGTTATAACCTTTGAAAATAAAATAATTTTTAAAATTTTTTGAAATGTGAATACCATGTATAATTATATTAATCCTACAAATTATATATCTTATAAATTCAATATAAATAATTTTAATGATAGATATTATAATAATGATCAAAATTTAAATTAATAATACTTTATTAATAATATAGATATTAATTAAAATATATTTACATAACACAAAATGATTCAAAATCAAATCAAAATATATTACTAAATAATAATATTTAATTTTTAAAATTTTGCTTCTTTTTATAACCTTATATTTTTTTTATTAAAATAAAATATTTAAATAATATTTGTCTCATTCGAAATTTATTTTGTAATTAATCTTTCTAAAAAATAAAACTATAAATAATTAAAATGAATATTTAAAATTATAATAAATAGAAATAAAAATCAGATTTATTATTTATTAAGTAGTATACAATTGTTAAAAGGTTTATGTATTTAGGGGTTTCGGGATTAATGAGCTTACTGATTTAAGTAAGTAAGCATTTAATGATCTATAGGTTTTATTTAAAATATGAAATAACAATAAATTTATTTTTATTATTTTTTATCTTTTTTTAAGGTTATAACCTTTGAAAATATAATAATTTTAAATTTTTTTTCAAAAGTGAAATCAATATTTAGTTATAATAATCATTATATTTATATATCATATAAATTCAATATAACCAATTTTATTGATAAATATTCTAATAATGATCAAAATTTAAATAAATAATCTATTATTATTTTATTTTTCAAAGGTTATAACCTTTGAAAATATCAAAAAATAATTCAAATAAATTTTTTGTTATTTTATTTTTTAAATAAAACCTATAAACCACTCAATGCTAAAATTTCTCATGGGATGGGACGGGATGGGATTACAAATCTCTAGTCCCTTCCCATAGTTCAAATATTTTTTTTAAAGATCCATACACGTCCCATAGTCTGAAAGTATCGAGACATGATGGGATGGAGATTAGAAATTTTGGGTAGGAACAGAGTTCGGACATTTTTATTTCAATTTATTTTCTTCGAACCGGCTAAGTAAATTCATGTCGAAAACTTTCGTTGTACCATTTATCATTCCTTAGTTAAGTATCTTTCAAACTCAAATTTAAGTACCTATCCAACTCTTCAAAAGCTGCAACATCTTGATCTTTCTCCAATTCAACAAACAAAAATCATCAACATAAGTATCACTACCATCAAAGAAATCATCATTTTTCTTCAACACAGTAGAAGAGAAATCATCTTCTTTTGATTCATCTTCATTTAAATCTTTATAATCATCCATCATCTCATTTAAAGCATTTATAACCTTTTTCACCAAATTTTTAGCCAATTCCTCTCCATAATGCTAAGTGTACTTAACATTGAGATATTTGAGCTTTTATCTTGGATCAAACACTACTGCTACAAAAAGCATAATATTTGTTGACTGAAGAGAACCCCAATATTTGTTAAATTTATGCCTCATTTTCATACCCATTTCAGACACCATTGTATCTCTACTATTTTCACAAAGCTTAATTTTTTTTCAAAATTCGAATACTCTCAGTAAAATAAACACTAGAGGTAGAATATCATGAGCCAGAAAATTTACAAGTTACCTCATAAAAAGTTTTCAAGAAATGAGTGAACATTTTGGTGTTTGTTCAATCTCTCTCGGTTGGAACGTTTGAACAAAACTCCTTGAAAAACCTTTTGTCTTTGTCCTCCAACTTATCAAATACTTTTTGATATTTTATATCCATTTGTAGCATCAAATAAGTTGAATTCCATCTTGTAAGAAAATCTAATTGCAATGAAGATCCATATGTCAAGTTTGCTTCTTCAACACATAACTTAAACATATCTAATCTTTTAGGACCGCTCCTCACATATTTCGCCACTACTCTAATTTTTTGAATAGCACCCTCAACTACTACAATGCCATCTCTGACAATTAAGTTTAGGATATGAGCACAATATCTCATATGAAAATGCTCACCTCTCAAAGGTACCACACTTTTCTTCACAAACCTTTTTTTAAATTGTTCAACTGTAACAACATTATTGATGCATTGTCAACAGTAATGCACATCAACTTTCTGAAACCCCATTCATTCATGCAAAACTCAATAGCATTTCTAATATTAGCTTCAGAATGACTTTTAATTACCCAAAATTTCAAAAGCCTTTTATGCATATTTTATTGAGAATCAATGAAATGAACACTTAAACATATATAAGACAAATTTTGAATGCTAGTCCAAGTGTCGGTAGTCAATGAAACTCTACAATAATGAGATGATATGTTATCAAATAATTTCTTCTTTTCCTTCACAAACAAAGAAAAACAATCACTCAGTGTAGAGTGCATAAATGGAATTTTAAATTGATGAACACTAACTTCACAAAACTCCTTAAACTCATCCCTCTCAACAAGACAAAAAGACTATTCATCTTTTATGATCATTTTCACCAAAGCTGCCGTAACTAGTTGTTGATCAAATTACCAACAAGTTAATTTGTTATCCTCTGAACTAGTACCTTTAGTGAAACTCAACAAAGATTGTGACTTGTCTTTACCTTTGTGAGCTTCTATTAATTCTTTTTTGTGTGGAAATTTTCTACAAGTCTCTCTCAAGTATTTCCATAAACTCGAAGTACCTTGATCACTTTTTTTCAAATATTCTTTCCTACACCATATACAAGCTGCCCTACCTGTTTCATTTCCCTCTAAATCAACTAATATCTCATAAGTTTCCCAAACAGCAGACTTATACTTTTTATGAGCTTGAGGTTCAGATGTAACTTGACTTTCTTTTACAATTGGAATCAAAGAACCTGTCATAACAATAGGAGGGTTCGTGAAAGGATGATGATTGGATTTACCAGTACTTTGATCATTTGAGATGTGATCATCTTCAATCTATTGTATTTTTCTTTATCACTGGATTGTGTCATCTGCATTGTCATTAATTAATATGATATGTTAAGCATAAATACATATAAATATTTCAAACAAGCAAGCTCAACAAAACTGACTGTAACACATTCAGCCCACTCGTTCGGCCAAACCACAACACCACAACCAATACTCTACAAAACTAACTGAAACACATAATAATAATAATAATTAATCATTCAATTCTCATCAGAAAAACAAACCATAAGGCTGGTGGCATCTGAGACACGGTGGAGGCAACCAGAAATTCTACGGACAAGGGTTGGACCTAATTGAACACGATTGGAACGGCGTGAGGCGGCGTGGAACACGTCGATCATTTTAATAATATATATTAATAACATTTTTTATTTTAAATTTACATCAAATAATATTTATTAAGATTATTATAACTAAGTATTGTATTCATATTTTAGAAAGATTAAAAAATTATTATATTTTCAAAGGTTATACCCTTTGAAAATCATGAAAATTCATAAAAATAAATTTTTTGTTATTGCATTGATTAAATAAAACCTATAAACATCTAAATGTGCAAACATATAAATAAATAAACTCTTTAACCCCATAACCACAAAAAACTTAAACCTTTAAATAGGTATACCCTAAATAATAAATAATAAATCTTTTTTTATTAGTATTCATTATAATTTTAAATATTCATTTTAATTATTTATCAATTTATTTTTATAGAAATATTAATTACAAAATAAATTTTTAGTGAGACAGATATAATTTAAATAATTTATTTTTCATCAAAAAAATATATATGCTTATAAAATGAAGCAAAATTTTTAAAATAAAAATTATTATTTAGTAATATATCTTATTTTGATTTTGAATCATTTTAGATTCTACAATTATAATTTAATTTATATCATTCTTATTAATACTAGTTTATTAATTTATTTATTGATCATTATTATAATATCTATTAATAAAATTATTTATATTTAGTTTACATTATATATAATTCTTAAGATTATTATAACTAAATATTATATTCACATTTAAAAAAATTTAAAATTATTATATTTTCAAAGGTTACAACCTTTAAAAATTAAAAAAAAAATCAAAAAATTAAATTTTTTGTTTTTTAATTATTTAGATAATAACTATAAATCACGAAAGGTATAAACATTTAATTCACTAAACTCCTAAACACAAAAATACCTAAATACTTAAACCATTAAACCGGTATATCCTGAAGAATAAATAATAAATCTCAATTTTATTTGTATTCATTATAATTTTAAATAATTATTTATTAGTTTATTATTATAAAATTATAAATTACAAAATAAATTATGAGTAAGACACATTAATTTAAATAATTTATTTATAATAACAAATATATAAAGTTATAAAAAAACAAAACATTAAGAAAATTATTCTTAAGTAATATATTTTACTTTGATTTTGAATAAATTTAGATTTTGCAAATATATTTAAAATAATATCTATCTTATTAATAATAGTTTATTAAATTTTTTTTGCTCATTATTATAATATCTAGCAATCTAATTATTTATATTAAATTTAAATGACTTATAATTATTAAGATTATTTAGCTAAATATTATATTTACATTTGAAAACAATTTAAAAATTATTATATTTTCAAAGGTTATAACCTTAAAAAATAGAAAAAATAATAAACATAAATTTTTTGTTATATCATTGTTTAAATAAAACTTATAAACCACTAAATTCCTAAACACATAAACCTTTAAACTTCTAAACACAAAAGACCCTAAATACTTAAACCTTAAAACTCGTAAACCTTATATATAATTTAAAAAATTTATTCAAATATTAATTTCAAAATAAATTATGAGTGATACAAATATAACTTAATTAATTTTTTTTTCATCAAAAAAAAATATAAGCTTATAAAAAGATGCAAAAACAACAAAAAATTATTATTTAGTAATAAATTTTACTTGGATTTTGAATATTTTTAGGTTTTGCAATTATATTTTAATTTATATCTATCATATTAATAAAAGCATATTAATTTATTTTTTCATAATTGATATCATATTTATCAATAATATTGTTTATATTTAGTTTATATTATATATAATTATAATGATTATATTACTAAATATTGTATTCACATTTTTAAAAAATTTTAAAATTATTATATTTTCAAAGGTTATAACCTTTGAAAATGTGAAAAAATATCAAAAATAATTTTTTTGTTATTTCATTATTTAAATAAAACCTATAAACCAATAAATGACTAAAAACATAATTTGCTAAAGTCGTAAACGAAAAAACCTTTAAATACTTAAAATATTAAACTGGTATATATTAATAATAATTCATATATCTTCTTTTAATTTTTATTAAGTATAATTTTAAATTTTTATTTTAATTATTTATCAGTTTATTTATATTGAATTATTAATTACAAAATAAATTATTTGTGAGACAAATCTAATTTAAATTAGACTGGTATACAAAAAATAATAAAGAATAAATCTCAATATTATTTTTTTCATTATAATTTTAAATATTCATTTTAATTATTTATTTGTTTATTTTTATATAAATATTAATTAAAAAATAAATTACGAGTTAGACAAATATAATTTATATAAATTTATTTTCATCAAAAAAATATGGATAAGCTGTTTAAAAGAAAAAAAAAATTCAAAACAATAAATTATTATATAGTAATATATTTTGATTTCTTCTGAATCATTTTAGGTTTTTTTATTATATTTTAATTGATATCTATCTTATTAATAATAGATTATTAATTTATTTTTTGATCATTTTTAAAATATTTATCAATAATATTATTTATATTGAATTTATATGATATATAAATATAATGATTATTATAAATAAATATTGAATTCACATTTGAAAAAAATTTAAAAATTATTATATTTTCAAATGTTATAACCTTTGAAAATATCAAAAAATAATAAAAATAAATATTTTGTTATTTTAATTTTTAAAATAAACCTATAAACCACTAAATGTATACACAGTAAAATCACTAAACTCTTAAGGCCCATAATGCCTAAATACATAAACCAATAAACTACTATATACTACTTAATAATTAAGAAATCTAATTTTTATTTCAATTTATTATTATATTAAATATTCACTTTAATTATTTATATATTTATTTTATAGAATTATTTATTAAAAAATAAATTATAGTGCGACAAATATAATTTAAATAATTTATTTTTAATCAAAAAATATATACGCTTATAAAAGAAGTAAAATTTTAAAAATTAAAAATTATTATCCAATAATATTTTTTACTTTAATTTTGAATCAATTTGGGTTTTGTAAATATTTTTAAATTAATATATATATTATTATTAATAGTTTATTAGTTTAATTTTTGATCATTATTATAATATCTATTAATCAAATTATTTATATTGAGTTTACATTATATATAATTATTAAGAATATTATAACTAAATATTATATTAACATTTAAAAAAATTAAAAATTATTATATTTTCAAAGGTTATAACCTTCAAAATTAAAAAAAATCAAAAAATTTAATTTTTTATTTTTTTATTCTTTAAATAAAAACTATAAATTACTAAAGTCCTAAACACTTAAATCAGTAAATCTCAAAACACCTAAATACTTAAACCATTAAACTAGTAAATCCTAAATAATTAATAATAAATCTCAATTTTATTTGTATTCATTATAATTTTAAATATTCATTTTAATTATTTATTAGTTTATTTTTATAGAATTATAAATTAAAAATAAATTATGTGGAAGACAAATATACTTTAAATAATTTACTTTTAATAACAAAAAATATAAACTTATAAAAAGAAGCAAAACTTCAAAAAAATTATTATTTAGTAATATATTTTACTTTGATTTTTAATAAATTTACATTTTGCAAATATATTTTAAAAAATATTTATCTTATTAATAATAGTTTATTAATTTATTTTTTGATCATTATTATAATATCGATCTATATAATTGTTTATATTGAATTAACATGATATATAATTATTAATATTATCATAACTAAATATAGTATTCACATATTAAAAAAAATTAAAAAATTGTTATATTTTGAAAGATTATAACCTGCAAAAATGAGAAAAAATAACAAAAATAAATTTTTTGTTATATCATTGTTTAAATAAAACTTATATACCATTAAATGCATAAATACATAAATCTCTAAACTTCTAAACCCCGAAGCCCCTAGATACCTAAACCTTTAAGCTCGTAAACCTTAAATATAATTTTAATAATTTATAGAAATATTAATTACAAAATAAATTATGAGTGACAAATATAATTTAAATAATATATTTTTCAACAAAAAAATATATAAGCTTATAAAATGATGCAAATACTAAAAAAAATTATTATTTAGAAATATATTTTACTTTGATTTTGAATTATTTTATGTTTTTTAATTATATTTTAATTTATATCTATCATTTTAATAATAGTTAATTAATTTATTTTTTGATAATTGATAAAATATTATAAATATAATTGTTTATATATAGTTTATATTATATATAGTTATAATATTTATTATTACTAAATATTGTATTCACATTTTTAAAAAATTTTAAAATTAGTATATTTTCAAATGTTAAACATTTGAAAATTTGAAAAAAAATAAAAAATAATTTTTTTGTTATTTGATTGTTTGAATAAAACCTATAACCATTAAATTCCTAAATACTTAAATTAATAACTTCTAAATCTCGAAAACCCTAAATAGATAAATTTTTTAAACAGGTATATCCTAAATATAAAATAATAAATCTCATTTTAATTTTTTTCATTATAATTTTAATTATTCATTTTAATTATTTATTTGTTTATTTTTATATAAATATTAATGACAAAATAAATTATAAGTTTGACAAATATAATTTATAGAAATTATTTTTCAACAAAAAAATATAGATAAACTTATTAGAAGAAGAAAAAAATTAAGAACAAAAAATTATTATATAGTAATATATTTTACTTTGTTTATGAATCATTTTAGGTTTTGTAATTATATTTTAATTTATATGTAGCTTATTAATAATAGATTATTAATTTATTTCTTGATCAATATTACAATATTTATCAATAAAAATATTTATATTTAATTTATATGATATATAAATTTAATAATTATATAACTAAATATTGTATTCATTTTTTAAAGAAATTTTAAAATTATTATATTTTCAAAGATTATAATCTTTGAACATGTGAAAAAACAAAAAAAAATATATTTTTTTTTATTATTTCATTGTTTAAATTATACCTATAAATCTTAAAATGACTAAACACTTAAATCACTAAACTACAAAATCCCGATACCCCTATATAAATAATCATTTAAATGGGTATACCCTAAATAATAATTAATAAATCTCATTTTATTTGTTTTCATTATAATTTAAAAAATTCATTTTGATTGTTTATATATATATATTATAAAATAAATTAAAAGTTAAAAATATAATTTATAAAAATTATTTTTCATAAAAAAATAAATAAGCTTATAAAAAGATTAGAAATTTAAAAACAAATAATTATTATTAAGTAGTATATATTGCTTTGCTTTTGAATCATTTTTGGTTTTGATATAAAATCTTATGTAATATCAATCTTATTCATAATAGATTTTTAATTTATTTTTTGATAATTATTAGAATATCTATCAATAAAATCGTTTATATTGAATTTATAAGATATTTAATCATTATGATTATTATAAATAAATTTTAATTCACTTTTGAAAAAAATTTAAAAATTATTATATTTTCAAAGGCTATAACCTTTGAATATATCAAAAAATAATAAAAATAATTTTTTTTATTTTTTTTCTTAAATAAAAACTATAAACCACTAAATGCATACATAGTTAAATTAGTAAACTTATAAACCACATAATGCCTAAATACATAAACCATTAAATTTCTATATACTACTTAATAATTAATAAATCTAATTTTTATTTCTATTTATTATAATTTTAAATATTCATTTTAATTATTTATTAGTTTATTTTTATAGAAATATTTACTAAAAAAATAAAGTATGCGTGCGACCAATATAATTTAATTAATTTATTTTTAATAAAAAAAATATACGCTTATAAAAGAAGTAAAAATTCAAAAATTAAAAATTATTATCCAATAATATATTTTACTTTAATTTTGAATCAATTTAGGTTTTGTAAATATTTTTTAATTAATATCTATCTTTTTATTAATAGTTTATTAATTTAATATTTGATCATTTTTATATTATATATCAATAAAATTGTTTATATTGAATTTAAATGATATATAATTACTAATATTATTATAACTAAATATTGTAAATACATTTCAAAAAATTGTAAATATTATTATATTTTCAAAGGTTATAACCTATGAAAATGATAATAAATTATAGAAATTTTTTTTGTTATTTTATTTTTTAAAATAAAACCTATAAACCACTAAAAGCCTAATAACATAAATCACTAAACTCCTTACGACAAAACATCTAAATACTTAACCCATTAAACTGGTATACATTAATAATAAATCATAAATCTCATTTTAATTTTTATCAGTGTATTTTTATAGAAATATTAATTACAAAATAAATTATTAGTGAGACAAATCTATTTTAAATTAAACAGGTATCCCTAAATAATAAATATTATTTTTTTTCATTATATTTTTAAATATTAATTTTAAATATTTATTTGTTTATTTATATATAAATATTAATTACAAAATAAGTTGTGTTAGACAAATATAATTTATATATATTATTTTTCATCAAAAAATTATAGATAAACATTTTAAAACAGAAAAAAATTCTAAAAAAAATTATTATTTAGTAATATATTTTGCTTTGCTTCTCAATAATTTTAGGTTTTATAAGTATATTTTAATTGATATCTGTCTTTTTTTTAATTGAAATCTATCTTATTAATAATAGATTATTAATTTATTTTTTGATCATTATTAGAATATTTATCAATAAAATTATTTAAATTGAATTTAAATGATATATAATTATTAATATTATTATAACTAAATATTGTATTCACATTTCAAAAAATTGTAAATATTATTATATTTTCAAAGGTTATAACCTATGAAAATGATAACAAATTATAGAAATTTTTTTTGTTATTTTATTTTTTAAAATAAAACCTATAAACAACTAAAAGCCTAATAACATAAATCGCTAAACTCCTTACGACAAAACATCTAAATACTTAACCCATTAAACTGGTATACATTAATAATAAATCATAAATCTCATTTTAATTTTTATTCAGTATAATTTTAAATTTTTATTTTAATTATTTATCAGTGTATTTTTATAGAAATATTAATTACAAAATAAATTATTAGTGAGATAGATCTATTTTAAATTAAACAGGTATCCCTAAATAATAAATAATAAATATTATTTTTTTCATTATATTTTTAAATATTCATTTTAAATATTTATTTGTTTATTTATATATAAATATTAATTACAAAATAAATTTAGTTAGACAAATATAATTTATATATATTATTTTTCATCAAAAAATTATAGATAAACTTTTTAAAAGAAAAAAAAATTCTAAAAAAAAAATTATTATATAGTAATATATTTTGCTTTGCTTCTCAATAATTTTAGGTTTTATAATTATATTTAAATTGATATATATCTTTTTTTTAATTGAAATCTATCTTATTAATAATAAATTATTAATTTATTTTTTGATCATTATTAGAATATTTATCAATAAAATTATTTATATTGATTTTATATGATATATAAATATAATGATAATTATAACTAAAGATTGTATTCACTTTTGAAAAAAATTTAAAAATTATTATATTTTGAAAGGTTATAACATTTGAAAATATCAAAAAATAATAAAAATATATTTATTGTTATTTTATTTTTTAAATAAAACTTATAAACCACTAAAAGCCTACAAATATAAATTGCTAAACTCCTAAACAACAAAACCTATAAATACTTATTCCATTAAACTGGTATAGATTAATAATAAATCAAAAATCTCATTTTAATTTTTATTTTAATTATTTATCAGTTTATTTTTATAGAAATATTAATTATAAAAATAAATTATTAGTTAGACAGATATAATTTAAATTAAATCAGTATCCCTAAATAATAATAATAAATCTCATTTTTTTTTCATTATAATTTTAAATATTCATTTTAATTATTTATTTGTTTATTTATATATAAATATTAATTACAAAATAAATTGACCTAGACAAAAATAATTTATTTAAATTATTTTTCATCAAAAAATTATAGATACATTTTTTTAAAGAAAAAAAATTTTCAAAACAAAAAATTATTATATAGTAATATATTTTGCTTTGCTTCTGAATCATTTTACGTTTTGTAATTATATTTTAATTGATATATATCTTATTAATAATAGATTATTAATTTATTTTTTGATCATTATTAGAATATTTATCAATAAAATTATTTATATTGAATTTACATGATATATAATTATAAAGATTATCATAACTAAATATTTTATTTACATTTGAAAATAATTTAAAAATTATTATTTTTTTAAAGGTTATCATCTTTGAAAATGAGATAAAATCACAAAAATAAATTTTTTGTTATTTTATTGTTTATATACAACCTATAAAATACTAAATGCCTAAATGCTTAAATCATTAAACTACTAAACCGCAAAACCCCAAAACCCTTAAATAATTAAACATTTAAACCATCTTTAAAGTTTTAAGTATTTATAAATAATATATAAATATCTATCAATAAATAATAGGATATTAATTTATTTTTTGATCATTATTATATTTATATTTATATTTAGTTTATTAATATCTATCAATAAAATTATTTATTTTTAATTTACATGATATATAATTATTAAGTTTATTATAACTAGATATTGTATTCACATTTGAAAAAAATTTAAAAATTATTATATTTATAAAGGTTATAGCATTCAAAATTGATAAAAAATTTGAAAAATAATTTTTTTGTTATTTCATTTTTAAATTAAAAATATAAACTACTAAATGCCTAAACACTTAAATTACTAAACTCCGAAACTCCTAAATACTTAAACCATTAAATTGGTATACCCCAAATAATTAATCATAAATCTCATTTTTATTTGTATTCATTATAATTTCAATATTCATTTTAATTATTTATTAGTTTATTTTTATAAAAATATTAATTGCAAAATAAAATTATGAATGAGACAAATATAATTTAAATAATTTATTTTCATCAAAAAAATTTATAAGCTTATAAAAAGAATCAAAAATTTAAAAATAAAAAAATATTATTTAGTAATATATTTTACTTAGATTTTGAATCGTTTTAGGTTTTGCAAATATATTTTAATTAATATCTATCTTATTAATAATAGTTTATTAATCTATTTTATGATCAGTATTATAATATCGATCAATAAAAATATTTATATTGAATTTACATGATATTTAATTTTTATGATTATTATAATTAAATATTGTATTAACATTTCAAAAAAATTAAAAATTATAATATTTTCATTAGTTATAAGCTTGAAAATGAGAAAAAATCATAAAAATAATTGTTTTGCTATTTAATTATTTAAATAAAACCTATAAACCACAAAATACCTAAATACTTAAATTACTAAACTACTAAGCATTGATAATGCTGCCCCACACACACATAGCGATGGACCATAGTACACGCGTGCACATATTCTTGTGCATTTTGGTGTAGCATTTAGAGGGGCCGGCAAATCCTGGAAGCAGCCAGAAGTATGGGCCGCCAGCTTGTAGAGGGCCACACTAGCAAGCCAGGATGATAATATCCAGACAACTGACGAGATCGAAGAAAGTGGTCGGGAGTAAACCCAAGAGTAACTAGGAGTGGGTCCCACTAGCCCTCTCAGGCAGCATAAAGGCCCACCCAACAAGAGTAGCGGGTAATCCATGATTAATTGGAGAGCTGGAAAAATCCAAAGCATCACCAAGTAAGGCTAGTAAGCAATGGAGTACAGACCAGCCACACGGGAGCGAAAGATTAAAACTAGTAGTTTATGTTTGTAGTCTTATTTGTATTTTCGACTTTGTATGCACGATGTATTTGTAGAGATGAATCATGACATACTCACACACATAGTCTTGTCTGTTCTTTATGTAGCATAGAATGGGGGCAACTGGACCCATGAGTATCTCTAAGTGGTGCCCACTAATGCATTTTGTAAATACACATTAGGCGATGCTACATTCCCGGGGGAAGAAGACCCATCTTTATAGCATTTTGTAATTTTACTTGTATTCTAGGTTGGTTGTATGAGTAGATAATTAGACTATGAGATGGACCTCATCACACAAGCACACCGATGCATGCATATTTTTTGATATTTTGTCGGTGCAACATACAGCCACTTCTTGGAGCTCAAGGAGGAAGCATTCTAACCCAAGAGATACTCTTTTGAGGATCATTGGAGCAAAAGAATGTGGAATTCAGAGGTGAGAATGAATTGACAAAGTGCCGTAGATATGGACTTGTGGATTTATGGGTATTCAGTTTTACATGTATTCCATTGCATAGCAATGACATAGGCAAACGCTTGATGCTGCATGTCACGCACATGCACAATCTTATATTTGCATAATTTTAATATGGTGCATCATTCAGGTTCCTATAAAAGGCTTGGACAAATCCGAATGGAAAGGACACAGTTCTCATAATGACTCAATGCCAACACTGAAGTCCGGGAATGTCAGGTGATTTTAGTTGTATTCGTATGCTTGGAATTATTAGGCATTTTTTTTATGTATTTTATGCATTGAATCATTAAGGTGCATAGAATTTGGTGGGCTATCATAAATTAGTCAGCTTTTTATTCTCCTGTAAGTTGTATGCCTAAATGATAAATAAAGCGTGTGTTTTCCAAAAAAAAACAAAAAAAACCATAAACACTAAACTTTAAATCCTAACCCTTAAACCTTAAACTATAACCCTAATCCATAAACCCTAAATCCTAAATCTCATGTTTTGCACTTTTATAATCAAATGAATAAGTGTTAAATTTAAATTGAAATTCACAACTTTTAAAAATGTCATAGATTTATCTTTTTGTATATGTAACACAAAGTCATGACTTAAGGGGTGAGTTATGGATTCAGTCTCTTTCTTGCTTTAGATTATTGTAGCATTAGCAATGGTCATGATTGTATATTTTGTCTCTAGAACACAAAATCATATCGATTAGAATATGCCATAACTTGTGTCTCTGTTGAACATATTGTTATGTCACTAAGAATGATCATGAATACATATTTAATCACTATAATACTGGGTCATAGTATTGAATATGACCATAGCTTGTGCATTTTATATTTATATTGCAAAGTTATTGCACTAGGAATGATTATAACTTTTGGACATTCCTCAAGAGCAAAAGTCATGACCCTAGAAATAGTTAAAGCTCGAGTACTACTCTTTATAACTTTCTATAGCTAACATTATTGGGATTGGAAATATCACTAAACCTTTTCCCTTTGATTTGTGACCTCAAGTGTCAATATGCAAGACTAATATTTTAAGCAATGATTAAAACATTTTATAGATTTGAATATGATTCATTTACACCTTTTTGGGTATTGTGAGCTTGTATACATAACTCATTTAATATAAAAAGAAAGAAATGATACTTTTCATATCCATGAGGATATAAAAAAAGGCTTAGACTTGCCAATAAAATAAATTTTTTGATTCTTGATTGAAAGAGAGCCCATACTTCTTGCCATGCTCAAACTGCCATGGGGCTAGTTTGATCTAATAGGCTACAAGATGGTTATTTTTTTAGAGGTGAACTATGTTTTAAAAAAATTGCTTTGAGTGTGTGCATGAGAGATATTTTAGAATAAATTACAATAATCAATATAAATAGCATCCTCAACAACTAGCTATTTCAACACAGGGGTACAACTTTGGTTTAGTCTGTTAGCGTACATGAGTCAAATTACCTTTGATTGCCTTGTGATTCAACATCAAATATGATGAGACATAATAGAGATAAAGTAAAAGCTCCTATTATTTTGGCTAGAGCTTTAGCAATCATTCTAGAGTTGAGAGAGGAACAAAATAATGTATTTTAATTATTCAGTATAATTTTAATTTTAATTACTTATCAGTATATTTTTATAGAAATATTAATTACAAAATAAATTATTTGTGAGACAGATCTAATTTAAACTAAACCAGTAATCCTAAATAATAAAGAATAAATCTCATTTTTTTTCATTTCAATTTTAAATATTCAAATTTAATTATTTATTTGTTTATTTTTATATAAATATTAATTACAAAATAAATTATGAGTAACACAAATATAATTATATAAATTATTTTTCATCAACATAATATAGATAAACTTTTTAAAAGAAAAAAAAATTCAAAACAAAAAATTAATATATCGTAATTTATTTTTCTTTGCTTCTGAATCATTTTAGGTTTTGTAATTATATTATAATTGATATCTATCTTATTAATAATAGATTATTAATTTATTTTTGATTATTATTAGAATATTTATCAATAAAATTGTTAATATTGAATTAAAATGATTTATTAATATAATGATTATTATAACTAAATATTGAATTCACTTTTGAAAAAAATTTATAAATTATTATATTTTCTAAGTTTATAATCTTTGAAAATCTCAAAAAATAATAAAAAATTTTTTTTATATTTTTATTTTTTAAATAAAACCTATGAACTACTAAATGCATACACAGTTAAATAAGTAAACTCCTAGACCCCGTAATGCTTAAATACAGTAACCATTAAATCGATATATAATACATAATAAATAATAAATCTAATTTTTATTTCTATTTATTATAATTTTAAATATTCATTTTAATCATTTATTAGTTTATTTTTATAGAAATATTTATTACAAAATAAATTATGAGTGCAACAAATATAATTTAAATAATTTATTTTTAATTAAAAAATATATATACGCACATAAAAAAGTAAAAATTTAAAAATTTAAAATTATTATCGAGTCATATATTTTACTTTAATTTTGAATCAATTTGGGTTTAGTAAATATTTTTTAATTTATTTCTATCTTTTTATTAATAGTTTATTAATTTAATTTTTGATCATTATTATTATATCTATCAATAAAATTGTTTATATTGAATTTATATGATATATAATTATTAATAATATTATAAATAAAATATTATATTTACATTTAGAAAAATTTTAAATACTATTATATTTTTAAAGGTTTAACCTATGAAAATCAGAAAAAATTATAAAATTTTTTTTATTATTTATTGTTTAAATAAAACCTATATACCACTAAATGCCTAAAGACATAAATCGCTAAATTTTCAAATTACAAAACATCGAAATACTTAAACCATTAAATTGGTATAAATTAATAATAAATCATAAATCTCATTTTAATTTTTATTCAATATAATTTAAAATTTTTATTTTAATTATTTATCAGTTTATTTTAATAGAAATATTAATTACAAAATAAATTATTAGTGAGATAGATATAATTAAAATTAAACTAGTATACCCTAAATAATAATTAATAAATCTCATTTTTTTTCATTATAATTTTAAATATACATTTTAATTATTTATTTGTTTATATTTATATAAATATTAATTACGAAATAAATTATGAGTTAAACAAATATAATTTATATAAATTATTTTTCATAAAAAAATATAGATAAACTTATTAAAACAAGAAAAAATTCAAAAACAAAAAATTATTATATAGTAATATATTTTTCTTTGCTTCTGAATCATTTTAAGTTTTGTAATTATATTTTAATTAATATCTATCTTATTATTAATTGATTATTAATTTATTTTTTGATTATTACTAGAATATTTATCAATAAAATTATTTATATTGAATTTATAGAATATATAAATATAATGATTAGTATAACTAAATATTGTATTTACTTTCGAAAAAAATTTAAAAATTATTATATTTTCAAAGGTTATAACCTTTGAAAATATCAAAAAATAATAAAAATAAATTTTTTGTTATTTTATTTTTTAAATAAAACCTATAAACCACTAAATGCTAGGGGTGCTCATGGGACGGGACGGGATGGGGATTACAAATCTCTAGTCCCTTCCCAGTTTTCGGAATTTTTTTTTGAAGATCTAGACCCTTCCCATAGGTTGAAAATATCGGAACAGGATGGGACGTAGATGGGGGATTTTGAGTAGGAGAAAATTGTTCCAAGAGGGCACGGAGTTCAAACATTTTTTTCAATTTATTTTCTTCAAACCGTCCAAGTTAGTGCTTGTCGAAACCTTTTGTTGTACCATTTATCATTCCTTAGTTATGTATCTTTCACACTCAAATTGGGCCAATTTTGTTTTGTCAAATAAGCTGAATACAGCAAACGAGTTCCATTACCTTGTCAAAATCTTTGATGTGCAGAAAAGAATAGAAATGTTAAATAGAACGGGATCGAGTTGTGTGCTTAATTTGGTTCTTTATTTTGTCACAAGTTGGTTTTGTTCAGCCTAGTGAAATTAACCATAATAGCAATAATACATTGTTAAAACAATTACTTAAAATATTAAGGAATAGCTAAAGATGACCACAAACATTGTAAGCAGCAATTACTACTTAAGTAATTGCTAAAATTAGGCAGCTTAATATAACAAAAAAAAATACAACTAATAACAACCATGATAATAATCTTTTAAAGGTCCGTCCCGGAACAGCAACAAAAATCCAAACCCAATTAATTATCTCTTCTACAACTCCTCCTTTTTCTTCCTCCACTGTAGAAGGATAACAAAACATGAAAACCTGTTAATCCTGTAGACATAAATTTCTAAGATGAAAGAGAAATAAAAAAACAAAATATTACCTTATAAAATTTAATACACCCATTCCAAAATTTGTTGGCCAACTATAGTTGGAAGAATATTTGGATCTTGTGACCCCTCTGAAAATTGCAATTGAACAATATTTTTATTAAATTGAATGAATAAAATAAGTAAAAGTGAAATTAAAATTTACAAGATTTGTATACTAATCTGATTCATTATCATTAAGGTCTTGAACTAATTCTTCAATTTCAATATGTTTGTTTGAGCTTCTCAAACAATCTTGTAGACATATGAGAACTTTAGTTGTAATAGGTGTTAAAGAACTCCTAAATTTATCTAAAGTTCCCCCCCAGTGCTAAATGTAGATTCATAGGCCATAGTAGATGCTTGGATATCAAATACATCCCTTGCTACATTTGCCAAAGAAGGATACCTAACCTCATTTACATTCCATTAGTTTAGAAGAACAAAATCAATTCTATTTTTTTCAAGTTTGTCCTCCAAGTACCTATCCAACTCTTCCAAAGCTGCAACTTCTTGTTCTTTCTCCAATTCAACAAAAAAGAATCATCAACATAAGTATCACTACCATCAAAGAAATCATCATTTTTCTTCAACACAGTAGAAGAGAAATCATCTTCTTTTTATTCATGTTCATTTAAATCTTTATAATCATCCATCATCTCATTTAAAGCATTTATAACCTTTTTCACCAAATTTTTAGCCAATTCCTCTCCATAATGCTAAGTGTATTTAACCTTGATATATTTGAGCTTATATCTAGGATCCAACAATACTTCTGCAAAAATCTTAATATTTGTTGATTGAAGAGAACCCAAATATTTGTTGAGATATCAGTTTATCTATCATAATCCTTCAAAAATCTTTTGTATTTGTCCTCCAACTTATCAAATTCTTTTTTGATATTTTATATCAGTTTGTAGCATCAAATAAGTTGAATTCCATCTTGTAGGACAATCTAATTGCAATAAAGATCTATATGTCAAGTTTGCTTCTTCAACACATAACTTAAAGATATCTAATATTTTAGGACTGCTCCTCACATATTTCCCCACACCTCTATTTTTTTGAAGAGCACCCTCAACTACTGCAATGCCATCTCTGACAATTAAGTTTAGTATATGAGCACAACATCTCATATGAAAATCCTCGCCTCTCAAAGGTACGACACTTTTATTCACAAGCCTTTTTTTCTATTGTTCAACTACAACATCATTATTGGATGCATTGTCAACAGTAATGCACATCAACTTTCTCAAATCTCATTCATTCATGCAAAACTCGATAGAATTTCTAATATTAACTCCAGAATGACTTTTAATTACACAAAAGTTCAAAAGCCTTTTATGCATATTTTATTGAGAATCAATGAAATGAATAGTCAAAACATATATAATACAAATTTTGAATGCTAGTCCAAGTGTCGATAGTCAATGAAACTCTACAACAATGAGATGATATGCTATCAAATAATTTCTTTATTTCCTTCACAAACAAAGAAAAACAATCCCTCAGTGTATAGTGCCTAGATGTAATTTTAAATTGAGGCACACTAACTTCACAAAACTCTTTAAACACATCCCTCTCAACAAAACAAAAAGGCAATTCATCTTTTATGATCATTTTCACCAAAGCCTCCCTAACTAGTTGTTATCAAATTGCCAACAAGTTAATTTGTTATCCTCTGAACTAATACCTTTAGTGAAACTCAACAAAGATTGTGACTTGTC
>JAREIK010001025.1:0-51677 GCA_029783825.1 Sapria himalayana
TAGAGATAGATAGACAGAGTACTATAAAGATAGATAGATAGACAGATAAACATATTGATAGATTGATAGATAGACATATAGTATATAATATATCTATATATATATATATATATATATATATATATATATATATATACATAGAAAGATATATACATAGATAGATAAAATAGACACAGACTCACACACAGACACACAAACACACAGAAAGATAGATAGAAAGATAGATAAATAGATTGATTGATTGATTGGCTGATAGAGGATATACATAGAGAGATAGACATTTTGAATGATAGATAGATATTCAGATAGACAAATATACAAATAGATATATAGATAAATAGATAAGCAAGTAGATAGATAAAGAGATAAAATGATAAATAGATAGATAGATAGACAAATAAATAGATAGACCATATAGACAGATAGATGGTTAGACCATATAGACAAATTGATATATAGAAAGATAGATAGATAGATAGATATAAAAATAGATTGATAATATTATAGATAAATAGATTAGCAGATAGATAGATAGATAGATAGAGAGATATATAGATAAATAGATAGATAGATAGACAAATAGATAGAAAGATAGAGAGAAAGATAGATAGACAGATAGAAATATAGACATATAGATATATAGATAGATATACAGATAGACAGATAGATAGACAAGCAGACAAATAGATAGTTAGTTAGATAAGAGAGAGAGAGAGATATATATATAGATAGATATATTGATGAATTGACATATATACAGATAGACAGATCAATAGAAAGACAAATAGATGGATAGACAGATAGAGAGATAGTTAGATAGATAGATAGACTGAATGATAGATAGATAGAGAGATAGAATCATTGAATGATAGATAGATAGACTGAATGATAGATAGATAGAGAGATAGAATCATTGAATGATAGACAGATAGACTGATAGAATGATAGACAAAAATACAGATAGGTATATAATTTTATAGACAAATAAATTTAAAGACTAATAGATAGATAGAAAGATATATAGATAGATAGATTAATTAATTTAGAAATATACACATAGACTAATATACAAATAGACATATAGATTTATAGACTAATTGACACATAGACAGATAGACACATAGACTGATAGATAGAATCTAAGATAGTTAGATAGACATATAAACAAATATATGAATAGATAGTTAGATAGAAGATAGATAGATAGACAGACAGACAGACAGATAGATAGATAGATATATATGTAGAAAGGTTGACACATAGACAGACATATAGATAGATATATAGTTAGACAAAAGATACAAAGACAATCAGATAGATAGATACATAGATAGATACATAGATAGACATGTTGACACATAGATAAATAGTTAGATAGATATATTAATAAATAAATAGATAAATAGATAAATAGATAAATAGATATATAGATAAATAGACAAATAGATAGATATTTGACAGATATATAGATAGATAGCTAGATAGATAGATAGATTTACCGACAAATAGATAGACAGATAGATAAATTTACCGACAGATAGATAGACAGATAGATAGAGAGATAGATAGATAGATATATAGATAGAAAGATAAATAAATACAAAGATAGAAACATAGACACATAGATAGATAAATAGATAAATAGATAAATAGATATGGATCGACAAATAGACAGAAACATAGATAAATAGATAAATAGTTAGCTAAATAGATAGGCAGATAGATAGACAAATAGATAAGTAGATATTTAGACTAATAGACAAAAAAGATATACAGACAGACAATCAAACAGATAAATAGAAAGAAAAATAGATAGAAAGAAAGAAAGATAGATATAGATAGTTAAACAAATATACATATAAATAGATAGATAGTTAAACATATAAATAGATAGAGAGATAGTCAGATAGATAGATAAATAGATATATCGTCAGCTAGACACATATATAGATATATAGATTGATTGAAAGATTCACAAATAGACATATAGATATATAGACTAATAGAAGATAAAGAGATAGAAAGATAAACAGATTGATAGATAGGTAGATAGCCATATAGACATATATATAAAAAGATAGATAGTCAGATAGACATATAGATAGAGAGAAAGAGATAGAGTGAGAGAGATAGATAGATAGATAGACATTTAGATAGACCGATAGATAGACATATAGATATATAGACAAACATACAGATAGATAGATATACAGAAAGAAATAAAGAAAGAAAGATAGATTGATTGATAGATAGATAGATAAACATATAGATAGCTAGATAGATAGATAGACACATAGATAAATAACAGAGAGATATATAGACAAATCGAAACAAGATAGATAGAAAGAGAGAGATAAATAGATAGATAGACATATAAATATTAAAAGATAGATAGATATATAGTAGATAGATAGACATATAAATATATATATATAAATTGTCAGATATACAGATAGAAAAATAGATAGAAGACAGACATACAGATAGATATATAAATATAAAGATAGATAGACAGATAGATAGATTAGATAGATAGATAGATAGACAGATAAACAACTAATGATATAGCTAGAAAGGTAGATAGATAGATAGATAGAAAGATAGATATATAGATAGATAGACAACTAGACAAATAGACAAATAGAGAGATACATAGACACACATACAAACTAAAGATAGTTAGATATATAGATAGATAGACAGAAAAAAAAGACAAAAAGACAAATAGATAGAAAGATTTACTAAAAGGCAGATAGTCAGATAGATAAATAGATAGCTAGATTTATATATATATATATAGAAAGATACTTAGGAATATTGTATATAGACACAGAAACATAGACATTTAGAGATAGATTGAAATCCATATACACAAATAGGCAGAAATAAAGATATTATGATATATCAATAAACATTTAGAGAGATAGATAGATAGACATATACAAAAATTGATAGATAGAGAGATTGTCAGATAGATAGATAGGCAGATAAACAAGTAGATAGATTAAAGATAAATCTATAAATAGATAGATAGATAGATAAATTGAGAAATAGACAGATAGAAAATATAGATAGATATATAGATAGATAGATAGACAGATAGATAGATAACAAATAGATAGATAGACATATAGATAGATAAACATATAGTCAGGTAGACAGATAGATAGATAGACATATATACATATAGATAGATATAAAGATTCTCACATTGAAACATAGATAGATAGACAAATAGATTGAATGCAGATAATAGATAGAAAGGCAGATAGACATATAGACAGATAGATAGATACACAAATAGATAGATACACAGATAGATATATAAATAGAAAAATGACAGATAGATAGATAGATAAATAAATAGATAAATAGATAAATATACATATAGATAGATAGATAAATAGATAAACATATATATATATATATATATATATTTGTGTGTGTGTGTGTGTGTGTGTGTGGTGTGTGGGGTGTATGTGTGTGTGTATACATACAAATAGATAGAAATAAAGATAGTAAGATAGATAGATAGATAGACAAGTAGAAAATAAAGAGGCAATTTGATAAACATATAGATAGATTGAAAGATAGACAGATAGAAAGATAGACAGATAGACAGACAGATAGAAGACAATTATATAGATTATCAGATAGACAGATAGATACACAAATAAATAGATAGGCAGATAGGTAGATCTCTAGATTCATATATAGTCTTATAGATATATAGATAGATATAAAAATAGAAATATAAAAAGATAGACAGCTAAATTGATAGTAAGATAAATAAATAGATAGTAGTCAGATTGGTTGATAGCCAGATAGACAGATAGAATGATAGTCAAATAGATATATAAATAGATAGACATATAGACATATAGACATATAGACAGATAGATAGATAGATAGATAGGAAATATACAGTAGATAGATTGATAGATTTTCAGATAGATAGATAGACAGATTGATTGATTTACAGATAGACAATGAAATAGATAAATAGATAGATAGATAGATATACAGAAGACAAATAGCTAGATAGACAAATAGACAAATAGGCAAAATATTGATAGAATGATAAATCGATAGACAAATTGACAACTAGAGAGATAGACAGATTGATAGATTGACAGATTTATAGATAGATACACAGAAAGATAGGTAGACAGATAGACAGCAAGACAAGTAGATAGATAAAGAGATAGACAGAGAGACACGTAGATAGATAAATAAAAAAACCAATAAATAGATAGTGAGAGGAAGGAATAGATGGATAGTCCATATTTATAAATTGACAGATTCACAAATAGACAGACAGACAAATAGACAGATATATAGATAGATGATAAACAGATAGACAAATAGACAAATAGATAAATAGATAGTTAGATAGATAGATATATAAATAGATTGATTGATTGATAGACATATAGACAGATAGATTGATTGATAGCTAGTCTTGTAGATAGATAGAATGAAGGATAGATATATAGAATGACAAATTGTCACATAGACACAAACATAAAATAGATAGATAATTATAAGATAGATAGGTAGATAGACACATAGACAGATAGATAGAAGATAGATGGACAAAAATAAAGTGATAGACGGATTGTCAGTAAGACAGATAGACATATAGATAGATTGATAGATTGATAGAAAGTCTTAAAGACACATAAGCTAATATAGAGATAGATTGATTGATAGATAGCTAGACAAATAGACTGATAGACATATAACCTAATAGACATATAGATATTTTGACAAATAAATAAATAGACATTTATACTAATAGACACATAAATAGGTTGATATTCAGATAGAAAGATAGACAAAAGAAAGACAGATAGATAATTAGAAAGATAAATAGAAAGATTTCTTATACATAGATAGATAGATATATAGGCAGATATATATTTACACATATAGTCGGATAGACAAGTAGTTAGATAAAGAGATAAACTAATAAATCGATATAAAGATAGACAGATATATAGATAGACCATATATATATACAAATATACAGATAGAATAAAAGACAAATAGAATGATAGACAGGCAGATAGATAGGCAGATATAAAGATTGATAGATATACTGATAGACTGATGGAAAGATAGAGAGATAGATAGAATGCATATAGATAGCTAAATAGATAGACAGATAGATAGATATATAGAGAGACATATAGACACATATACAAATAGATAGAAAGATAACTAGATATATTGACATAAAGATAGATAGACAGATAGATAGACACACAGACATATAGATATATAGATAGAAAGATATATATATATATATATTGATAGATAAATAGATAGATATAAAGATAGATAGATAGATAGACAAACACATAGATAGATAAATAGAGAGACAGAAAGACACACATACAGACTGAGGATAGTTAGAAAAGCATACAGACAGACAAATAGAAAGATAAATAGACAAATAGATAGACAAATAGGCAAATTTATAAATAGGCAGATCATTTAGATAGATATATTTATAAATAGATATATATATATATATATAGGTAGATAGTGTTTACACATGGAAAGATAGACATTTGGAGAGATATTGATAGACATATACACAAATAGATAGATAAAAAGGTAGTTAAATAGATAGATTGGCATTTAGAGAAAGAGATAGATAAACATATACACAAATAAAAAGAAAGAGAGATAGTCAGATAGATAGACAGATAAACAAGTAGATAGATTAAAGATAAACTAATAAATAGATAGACAGATAGATAGACAAATAGATAGATAGTCGGATAGACTATATAGATAGATAAATTAATTGATATATAGATAGATAGACTGATAAAAATATAGATAGATAGAAAAATATACAGTTGGACATATAAATAGATAAACAGATAGATAGGCAGGTAGATAGACAGATAATTATATAGACATATAGATAGATATATAGATAGACATATACACAATTCGATGGATAGAAAGATAGTCACATTGAAACATAAACAGATAAACAGATAGATATAATACAAAATGATAGATAGGTAGGTAGATAAATAGATAGATAGATAGACATATAGATAGATAGACAGATAAATAGATAGGATGATAGACAGATAGATAGATCAATAGATAGATAGATAGATAAATAGATAGATAGATGACTAATTGAAAGATATAAAGTTAGTGATATAATCAGACAGATAGATAAATAGATAGACAAATATTAAGATAGACAAATAGACAGATAGACAAATAGAGAGATAGATATTCAGATAGATAGATAGACAAATAGACAAATCGATAGATAGATAGATAGATATACAAATAGACATATAGAAAGATAAATAAAATGCAAATTGATAGATTGACAGATAGACAGAATGATAAGTAGACAGATAGATAGATAGATAGACATAATGATAAATAAACATATAGATAGATAGCTAGATATCAAGATAGCAATATAGTAAGATAGGCAGATATATAGATAGACAGACACACAGATAGATAGATAGCTAGATAGATTTATAGGCATATATACATATACACAATTAGATAGAAATAAAGATATTTAGATCGGTAGATAGATAAAGATATATACAAGTAGATAGATAAAGAGATAAATTGATAAATAGAAAGACAAAAAGAAATAAAGATAGATAGACCATATAAATAGATAGATAGATGGACAGATAGACAAATAAAAAGATAGATAGATAGAAAAATAGATATATAGACAAATAGTCTGATAGATAAATAGAAAGAAGACATATCAATAGATATATAGTTGTTAAATAGATATATAGATAGACAGACATATAGATAGATAGATAGATAGAAAAATAGATATATGGATTGATACACAGATATACAAATAGACATATAAATAAATAGAAAGGTTGATATATAAACAAATATAGGAACAAACATATAGATTGAAAGATAGATAAACAGAATATAGATATGATAGATAGACAGATAGTAAGATAGACAAATAGATAGATAAACAAATAGAAAAATAGATAAATTTACTAATAGACAAAATGTAGATAGATAGATAGACAAATAGATAGATAGACTGATAGAGAGAGATATAGACAAATTGATAGGTAGACAGATATCCATATAAAAATATATCAAAATAAGGAGATAGACAGATAAGTATATACAAAGATATATAGATATATAGATATCCATATAGATTGATGGAAGAAATATAGATAGATAGGTAGTTAGATAGAAAGATAGATAAATCAATCAATAAATAGATAGATAGCTAGCAACATAGATAAATAGATAGATAGATAGATAGACAAACCAATGAAAAGACAAAAATTCAAAAAGATAGATAGATTGACTGATAGATAGATATACAGATATACTATATAGATAGATAGACAAATAGAGAAATATAGAGATAGACTGATAGACATATGGACAGTTAGATAGATAGAGAGATAGACTAATAGTTCGATTGAAAGATAGATAGATAGATTGATATAAAGATAGTCAGATAAATAAATAGTCAGATATATAGATAAACAGACAGATAGATAGATAAACAGATAGACAAATAGATAGATAGACAGTTAGATAAATAAATAGATAGATTTTAGATGAAGATAGATATATATATATAGACAGATAGATAAATAGATAGTTACACAAATAGACAAATAAACATATGGATAAATAGATAGATAGACAGATAGACATAGAGACATATATATAGTAGATAGATAGACAAAAATAAACAGATTGCTAGATAGACAAATAGATAGATAGATGACTAATAGAAAGATATAAAGATAGTGAGATAGTCAGAAAGATAGATAGATAGACAAATATACAGATTGACAAATAGATAGATATACAAATCAATTGATATATACATAGTCAGATAGAAATATAGATAAATAGACAAAAAGATAGATAAATGGATAGATAAATAGACAGATAGACAGATAGAAAGATAGATAGAAGAAAATTTGATAGATAGACAGATAGTTTTCTTTTGATAAATAATAACTTCTCTATCAAAAAAATTATTTAAAACCTAAAGTAGATTCAAGCTATTACATTACTTAAGAAAACAATGTAAATTTTAGTTTCAATCTTCCTAACTTAAAATTCTACATCTTGGGTTTTCTTTTCATATAATCTTCTATTTATTTCCTGCCAAATTTGATACACTACAGCTCCAAAGGATGTTTTTCGAACATTATTTATTGAAGTTTCTGCCGTATACCTCTCCATAATAGCTTTGAAAACTATAGAAAATGAGCTAATTGCTTCTTCAAAATCTGTATAGGCCCTAATCTCCTCCACGACGTACCTAGAGAACCAACATTCAAAAAAAACATTGTTAAAAGTTTCTGCATGGTTGAAGAATTCACAGTTGGGACTGTCCGGTGCTATAAATGCTTTATCGTTTGTATTGATATTCCTTTGATTGGCAATCCATAGATTAATGGCCTGCCTGGGCACATTATTTTTAATCCAGATGGCTTTGGTCCATGGTTTATCTTTTCTGTAATAAAACATGATTAGGAAGCATTAGGCATTAGAGACAATCCTACCACTTTCACCCCATGAGTTTAATAATGCTTCAGATTGATACTTTGAGCCTGTCTAGGAGAGGAGCATATCTCTAATTGAGATTAAGGCTTTCTAGAATGTGCTATCCTCCCTTGAAATACGATATTCCCAACTAGCTTGGGTGCTAAGATAAAAGTGGTGAATTCACTTAATCCACAGAGAATCCTCTTTCATGTTATTTTTCCATAAGGTTTTAATAAAGAATGCCTTATTCCATAATGGGAGGTTAAGAATACTAAGGCCCCGAAAGAGGATGGGTGAGCACACCTTGTCCCAGGAGACCTTGGTCCTATACCTACCCAAGGCCGGTCCACCCCATAAGAATCTTCTACATGCTCCTTCAATAGAATTAATGATGTATGAGGGAAGTATGAAAACCAAAAACTAGTATCCCTCAATCCCTTGAACTACCGTACGAAGGAGCTCAAGCTTGCCGAGTATAGAGAAAATTTTACTGGCCCATTAGGGGATGACCGAAGTTATTTTGGCCAACAAGATAAAAAATTGGGAAGAGATTAATCTGCTGGAGGAAAGTGGAACCCCAAGAAAATTAAATGGAAGTATGCCTTCTTCATAGCCTGAAAGCCCAAGTATCTCGTTTTTAGTTTCATTACTTACCCCTCCAAAAAAGATATTCGATTTGGAGGGGCTCCCATTTAAACCCGAGACTGCAGTGAACTTTTTAAGCGTGTTAAGAATTATGAAGGCTGAGGGCTTGTCACCTCTGGAGAAGATGATCAAGTCATCTGCATACATCAGGTGTGATATTTTTAAGTGGGCGCATCCTAGATGAAATGAGAGTCTCTCTAGTGAGGAGGCAACAAGTAACAACCTTGAGAGATACTCCATACATATGATAAAGAGGTAGGGAGAGATGGTATCTCCTTGCCTTAGACATTTTTTGCCCTTGAAAAAACCCATGTAATTGGCCATTAATAGCTACCGAGTAGGAAGTTGTGCTGATGCATTCATAGATGATTTTAATGAAGCACTTGCAGAAATTCAAGGCATTTAATACTTCCATTAAGAAACTCCATTCTATGGTTTCAAAGGCTTTTTGAATATCACTTTTAAAAAAACACCGCGAAGATATTCTTTTCCTAGCGTATTTTCTAATCAGGCATTGCGCAAGAAGGAAATTATCCGATATCAACCGCCCTTTGATGAAAGCCCCTTGTGAGAGAAATGCTCAGTGCCATGGATGAGATCGTCCTCTATGAAGACAACATTACCAGGCTGTTCTGATGGGATATAAGATAGCTTCGAGGTGTTGGCAATGGCTTGGTTTCCGGAGAACAGGCTACTCCATTGAGCCTTGTTCTTGTCGATATTTTTTGGGGGGATGAGGGCCTTATCCTCCATGTTCTGAGATCTAACAGATATACCAGCCTCCAAGCTTTCATTATAAAAAGATCATGACTTCCTTGTATATTGGTTATCCTTCTGGGTTATATACTTACCCTCTTCTCGAAGGGCATTGACATGATTAGAATCATATACATCATTGTTATCCAAGCCCCGAGCACCACTAGACTTAGGAGATACCCCATCCTGCACGTGGAGTTCCACAGCAGTAGAGTAATTGGGGCAATTTAGATTACCAGTGGGGGCACGGCTATCAAGCCCTTCCTTCATGCTCAGTTTTCCTTCACACAACATACTGTTAACAGCATTTGGTAGGCAAGGATCGTAATCACCATATACAGTGGGTTTCAAAAGCATGTTATTAGTCATCAATGTGTCATTAAGGCTACTGGGCGTAGCTGAACCATCCTTCTAGAAATTCGAGTCGTAAAGCTCTTCACTAGCATTCGGGAACATAACGTTTTGCTGGAACTATAGTTAGAACTACTAAACAATTCACTCGGTACTATAAATTTGTTCGAGATGTCATTAGGTAGAATTGAATCCGACGAAGCATCAACATTAAAGTTTAAAACTAAGTTTAGCATGAACAATGTTTTATTTTCCCCATTCTATACATCAATAGAACTTATGGCAATATGTAAATTATCTGTTTTACAGTTCAAAGGAATCAATTTAAGGAGAGCACTCGACTCGGGCAACAACTTACCATAAACAATTTTATGGCAATCTCCATTGTTAATGACAAATTCAATTGCACCTAGATCACTCTATGAGCACAACACTGGCCGCCTTCGTGTCCATTTTGGAGAGATATCAGCAGAATCTTGGATTCAAAGAGGGTCCAGAACGATATCGGGAGAAGTCACATATATGGCTCCATCTTCTTCAGCACACAAATGTGTATCGGGCGGTCCCAATAAGCTCATTTTACCTTAAAATTATCAACACACGATTTGTTAACAAGTATAGAACCCAATCTCCATTGCCTAATCCAAGCCTAACTAGGCTGGATTTCAAAAATTCGAAGAGATAAGGGGAGTTTTGAGAGTTTCGGGAAAATAACGAGAGAGAGTTTTGGGAGTTATCTAATAGATAGACAAATAGTTAGATAGACAGATAGATAAGTAGATAGATAGATTTACAGATATATTGATAGACATATAGGCAAATAGATAGATAGACATATTGATAGATAAACAGATTGATATATAGCAAGATATTCATAATGCTAGATTGACAGAAATATAGATAGGTAGATACACTGATAGATAGTTAGACATATAGCTAGATAGATGAATAGATAGATCTATAGACATATATACATATACACAAATAGATAGATATAAAGATAGTCAGATAGATAGATAGATAGATAGATATACAAGTAGATAAATAAAACGATATATTGATAAACCGATAGACAAAAAAAAGATAGATAATTTTTCTTATAAATAGATAGATAGATAAATAGATAGACAGATGGACTGATAGACAGATTGAGAGATAGAAATATATAGAGATAGACAGATAGACAGATAGATAGATAAATAGACAAATAGATAGATATAGACAAATAGTCAGATAGATAAATAGATTGACATATAGATAGATATATAGTTGTTAAATAGATAGATAGATAAACAGACATATAGATAGATAGACAGATAAACAAATAGATATATAGAAAGATAGACAGATATACAAATAGATAGATAGATAAATAAAAAGATAGATTGATAGACAAATAGACGGATAGACATATAGATCGCTAGATAGATAGACAAAAGAGAGATTTGATAGATAGACAAATAGTAAGATAGACAAATAGATAGATAAACAAATAGAAAAATAGATAGATTTACAAATAGACAAAAAGGTAGATAGATAAATAGACAGATAGATAGATAGACAGATAGATAGATAAATAGACAGATATCCAGATAAAAATTTAGCCAAATAGGGAGATAGACAGATAAGTATATACACAGATACATAGATAGACAGATAGCCATATAGACTAATAAAAGAAATATAGAAAGATAGGTAGTTAGATAGAAAGATAGATAGATCAATCGATAAGTAGATAGATAGCTAGCTACATAGATAAATAGATAGATAGATAAATAGATGAACAAACACACACAAAAAAACAAAAAAATAGAAAGATAGACAGATAGATAGACACATAGACAAATAGACAGAAAGACACATAGACAGACAAACAAACAAACAAATAGTCACATAGACACACCAAAAGATAGACAGATACACAGATAGTCAGGTAGATAGATAGATAGACGGACAAATAGAGAGATAGATAGATAGATAGACATATACATAGTTAGATAGACAAGTAGATAGATAAATAGATAAATATATAAATAGATAGACAGATAGATAGATATACAGATAGAAATAAAGAAAATATAGACATATAGATAGATATGTAGATAAATAGATAGATAGATAGAGAGATAGATAGATGGATAGATGGATAGACATATAGATAGAAAGATAGATAGATAGACAGATAGATAGATAGATAGAAAAATAGATATATAAATGATAGACTGATTGATAGATAAATAGATTGATAGAAAAATAGATAGACAGATAGACATATATACAGATAGATAGATAGCTAGACAAATAAATAGATAGATAGATAGACTATAGATAGATAGATATATATATATATATATATCAATATATTTAGAAAGATATAATGATAGAAAGATAGATAGTTAGATAGACAAATAGGCAGATAGATAAACATATAGACATACAACAACACATATAGACAAGAGACAAATAAAAAGATAGATAGACAGATTGAAAGATAGATATACAAATAGACACACAAATAGGAAGATATATATACAAAAAAATGGATAGACATGTAGATAGATAAAGTGATAAACTGATAAATAGATAGACCGATAAAGAGATAGCCAAATAAACCATATAAACAGGTAGAGAGAGATAGATAGATATACAAATATATAAATAGATAGATAGACTAATTGATAGATTGATAAATAAATAGACAAATAAATGTATATTCCAAAATAAAGCAAGTCATATAGACCGATAGACAAATAGATTGATAGTTAGATAGACATATACACAAATGGAATGATAGAAAGATAGTTACATTAAAAGATAAACAGATAGACTTGTAGATCAAAAAAAAGTTAAACTGATAAACAGATAGATAGATAAATAGACAGATAGATAGATAGACCATATAGATAGATAGTTAGATAGACAGATTGATAGATAAACAGATAGAAACATATGCATATAGACAGATAGTAGGCAGATATAAAAATAGATAGACAGATAGATAAATAGATACACAAATAGATAGATAGACAAATATACATATAGAAAAATAGACAGATTGACAGATAAATAGATAGACAAATAAATAGATAGACAAATAGGTAGATAGATAGATAGACATATTGACATATACATAAATAGATAGATACAAAGATAGTTAGATAATTAGATAGTTAGATAGATAGACAAGTAGATAAATTAAGAGATAAACTTCTAAAAAGATAGACAGACAGACAGACAGATAGATAGATAGATAGATACACCATATTGATAGAGATATAGATAGACAGATTGACATATCACAAGATTGAAACAATAACATACAGACAAATAGTTAGACATATAGACAGTAGATAGATAGATTGATTGATAGATAGACGGATTCATAGATAGACAGATTGATTGATAGACAGACATATAGATAGACAAATAGACAGATAGATAGATAGATAGACAACTAGACATATAGATAGATAGACATATAGACATATAAAAAAGATAGACAAATTGACAGATATACAAATAGACATATAGACAATTTGACAGATAGATAAATAGATAGATAAACAAATTGATAGATAGATAGACAGAAAGACATATACATAAATAGAAAAATATAATTATAGTTAGATAATTAGATAGTTAGAAAGGCAAGTAGATAGATAAAGAGATAAACCACTAAATAGATATATAGATAAATAGATAGACAGATAGATCGATAGACAAATAGACTAATAGACAGATAGATAAATAGACAAATAGACAAATAGAAAAATAGAAAAATATTAAAATAGATAAATAGACAAATAGACAGATAGATAGGCATATAAACATAGACTAATATATAGATAGATAGATAGATAGATAAAAATATACATAAAAAGATAGATAGAAATATAGTTAGATAATTAGATAGACAAATAAACAAATAGATAGATAAATAAGTAAACTACTAAATAGATAGATAGATAGACAGATAGAACATATCGATATATAGACAGATAGACAAATATAAAGATAGACAGTTAGACAGATGGATAGATATATAGATAGAAAGATAGATGGATAGAAAGATTAGAGATAGATAGATAGATTGATTGAAAGATATACAGATGCACAAATAGACAGCTAGATAGATAAACATACAGATATATATATATATATATATATATATCAAGATAGATAGATAGATAGATAGATAAATGAATAGATAAAAAGATAGGTAGATTGACAGATAGATGTATAGGCAGATAGATAGATAGACACACAAACACACACACACACACACACAAACAAATTAATAGACAGATGGATAGACACATTAACAAACAGACACACAGACACACAGACACATATACAGTTAGACATATCGACAAATAGACACACAAATAGACAGTTAAACAGAAACAAAGATACACAAACACAAACAAATAGACAATAGATACATAGATAGACAGACAGATATGTAGTAGATGATAGACACAAAGATATAGACATTTATACAGAGAAAAATTAAGATTGATAGATAGACAAATAGACAAATAGATAGATAGATAGATAGATAGATATAGAAACAAGTAAATTAATAAAGAAATTAACTGATAAATAGATAGACAGATAGATAGATATATAAATAGAGAGATAGATAGGTAGATAGATAGATATACAAATAAATAGATACATAGAAATACAGATAGACAGATAAACAAATATATAGATAGACATATAGAAAGATAGACAGATATATAGATAGACAGATAGATAGATAGAAAGTTAGATAGACAGATAGACAAAAAGATAGATAGAAAGATAGACATAAAGACAAATGGATAGAAAAATAGACATATAGATAAATAGATAGATAGATAGATATACAGATAGACAGATAGGCAGACATACAAAAATATAGATAGAAAGATAGACAGATAGATAAATATATAGAAATACAGCTAAATAGATAAACAAATCGACAAATAGACAGATAGCCATATTGCTAAAGAGTAAGATAGACAGACAATTAGATAGATAGATCAATAGATAGATCAATTGATAGATCGATAGATAGATCAAAATATAGATAGATAGATAATTAGATACAGAAAAAGACAGATAGACAGACATAAAGATAAAAAATCAGATAGACAACCATATAAATATACAGACAAACATACTGACAAATAAATAAAGAAATAGATAAATAGTAGGTAGATAGCGGATAGACAAAACCAGATAGACATTTAAAGAGATAGATAGTTAGACATATACACAAATAGATAGATAGATAGATATATTGATTAGTAGATAGATAAAGATATAAACCGTTAGATAGATAAACATATGAACAAATAGACAGATAGATAGATAGACATATATACATATAGACAAATAGACAAATAGATAGAGCGATAGATAGAAAGATAGATAGATAGACAAATTTAGAGATAGACAGATAGATAGATAGATGGCTAGATAGATAGATAGATAGATAGATGGCTAGATAGATAGATAGATCGATAAAGAGACAGATAGATAGATATATATATATATACATACATATATATATATATATATATATATATATATATATAGAATGATATATATATAGATAGATATATAGACTGACTAATAGATAGGAAAAAGAGAAACAGATAGACATATAGACATATACATAAATAGACAGATAGAAATATAGTCACATTGATAGATAGACAGATGATTAGTAGATAGATAAAAAGATAAACCCTAAAATAGATATACAGATAGAAAGATAAACAGATAAACAATATAGATAGATAGAGAAATAGACAGATAGATAGTTGCACATATCGACAGATAGAAAGATAGACAGATATATAGATAGATAGATAGAAAACATATCAATAGTTAGACAGATAGTCAGATAGACACATCGTTAGATAGACATATAGATATTTAGAAAGATACATAGAAAAATAGATAGACAGAAAAATAGATAGATAAATACATAGACAAATCAATAAATAGATATATAGACAGATAGACATATAGATTGATAAACAATTATACATATACACAGATTCACAAATCAACAGATAGATAGAAGATTTATAGATAGATAGACAGATAGGCCATATAGATAGATAGAGAGATAGATAAATAGTAGACATATAGACAGATAGATAAATTATCATATCGATAGATAGAATAATAGACATATACACAAATAGACAGATAGAAATATAGTCAAATAGATATATAGATAGATAGACAAGTAGATTGATAAAGAAATAAATTGATAAAGATATATATAGATAGAAAATTAGACAATTAGACCATATAGATAGAAAGACAATTAGACAGATAGACACATGGACAGATAGAAAAATATTGAGGCAGACATGTAGAAAGATAGATACATAGATACATAGATATAAAGTTAGCTAGATAGACAAATAGAAAGATAGATAAATAGAAAGATTGATAGATAGAAAGATAGATATATATAAAGGTAGATAGATAGACATATATGCAGATAGATAGATATATATATATATATATATAGAAAGTTACACAAATAGATAGAAAAAAAGATAGACATATTGAAAGATAGATAGATAGACAGATATATATATATATATATATATATATAGAAAGATAGACATATATATAGATAGATAGATAGATATATAGATAGATAAATAGATAGATAGTAAGATAGATAGATAAATAAAAGACAGCTAGACAAAATAAAATTATAAACAGATAGTCATATAAATACATAGAAGACAAATCGAAAAATATACACATAGTTAGATAAAAGTTAGATAGATAGACAGATAGACAAATAGGCAAATAGAAAACTAGTCAAATAGATAGATTGATAAATACATTAACAGATAGATAGATTGACATTTAGACATAAATACATATAAACAAATAGACAGACATGCAGATAAACAAATATATAGATATATAAATAAACATTTAGAGCATTTGACAGATAGATAGATAAACATATAGATAGATAAACATATAGATAACTAGACAAATAGATATATAAATATAGTGATTGAATGATTGATAGATAGGTAGAAAAATAGATAGATAGATCAATCGATCGAAAGATCGATAGATAGATCAAAAGATAGATAGATAGATTCTTAGATAGAGAAATATATAGAGAGACAGACATAAAGATAGAAAATCAGATAGACAGAAAGATAGATATATAGATAGATAGACAAATAAATAGATAGAGAAATAGATAAATAGATAGGTAGATAGTGGATAGATACAGACAGATAGACATTTAGAGAGATAGACAGATAGACATACACACAAATAGATATATAGAAAGATAGTCAGATAGATAGATAGACTAGTAGATAGATAAAAAGATAAACTGATAAATAGATAGACATATAGACAGTTAGACTGATAGACTGATAAAAATATAGATAGATAAATAGATAAACAAATAGATAGATAGTCAGATAGATAGATAGATAGACAAATTTATACATAGACATATAGATAGATAGATGGAAATATAGATAGTTAAACAAATAGATAGATAAGTAGATAGACAATTTTATAGATAGACAGATAGATAGATAGATGGAAAGATAGACAGTTAAACAAATAGATAGATAGACAAATAGATGAACATACTATAGATATATAGATAGATAGAATGATTATTATATAGATAGAAAGATATATAGATAAATTGATAGATAGACTAACATATATACAAAAATAAAGATAGAAAGACAAATAGACTATTACATAAATAGACAGATAGAAATATAGTCACATTGATAGATAGACAGATAGATTAGTAAGTATATAGAAAGATAAACCCATAAACGGATATATAGATATAGAAGTATACATATAAATAATATAGATAGATAAAAAGATAAACAGATAGATAGTTAGACATATAGATAGATAGAGAGATAGACAGATAGAAAGATCAAAAGAAAATAGATCAACATATTGACATAAAGTCGGATAGACATATAGATATATAGATAGATAGATAGATAGATAAATTGATAGAAAATTGACAAATTGATATATAGAGAGATAGACAGTTAGATAGATAGATAAACAATTAGACATATACATAAATACACAAATCAATACATAGATAGATATAAGACATATAGATAAATAGACTTATAGATAAATAGACTTATAGATAGATAGGCAGATAGACATATAAACAGATAGAGAGATAAAAAGATAGAAAGATTGACTGATAGACATATATATAAATAGACAGATATAAATATAGTCAAATAGATAGATAGACAGATAGATAAGTAGATGGAAAAAGAGATAAACTGATAAACAGATAATTAGATAAAAAAATATACAGATTGATTAGATAGATAGATAGGTAGATTTATAGATAGACAAATGGAAAGAAAGATAAATATATAGATAGACAGATAGGCAGATAGATAGATAGATTGAAAGGTAGACAGATAAATAGATAGAAAGATTGAAAGTAAGATAGATAGATTAATATATAGATAGATAGATAGACATATATACAGATAAATAGATATATAGATACATAGATAGTTAGATAGACAGATATTTTAATAGATATATAAACAAAAGTAAGCTTGACAAAATAAACAAATAGATAGATAGACATATAGATAGACAAATAAATAGGTAAAAGACAAATAGAAAAAATACACATAGTTAGATAGAAGTTAGATAGATAGACAAATAGACAAATAGACAGATAGACAAATAGATAGATAGATACATACATAGATAGATAGATAGATAAATAGTCATTTAGACAAAAAGACAGATAGACAAATAGACAGATAGACAGATAAAAAAATATAGATATAGATAGATAGTTAGAGAGTTAGAGAGATATATAGATAGACATATTGATAGATAAATAGATAGATATGTAGACATATTGATAACTAGACAAATAGATAGATGGATAGATTTATTGATAGATAAATAGATAGAAAGAAAGATATAGAGATAGAAAGATAGATAAATAGTTAGATAGATAGATTAACAGATAAAGAGAAAAAAGAGAGGCATATAAAGACACCTATACATAGAAGACATAAAGATGGACAGACAACCATAGAGATAAAAATATAGATAGACAAATAGACAGACAGACAAGTAGATAGATAAAGAGATAAACCAATAAATAAATAGATAGATAGATAGATATAGATATATACATATAAACCATTTAGACCTATAAAGAGATAAAGATATAGACAGATAGACAGATAGATAATTAAACATATAAACAAATAGACATATAGACAAATAAATAGATAGATCGATAGATAGACAGATATATACTAAAATTGAAAGATAGAAAGATAGTCACATTGAACGATAGACAGATAGACCATATATATAGATATATAGATAGATAGATATACATATAGACAAATAGATTGATTGATTGATAGACAGATAGATAAATAGAAAGATAGACAGATAAACTGACAGACAGACTGACATATAGATAGATAGATAGATAGACAAATAGATAAATAGATAGATAAATAGACAGATAAACAGATAGATAAATAGACTAATAGATAGATATACATATAAACAAATAGATATATAAAGAGATAGATAGATAGATAGATTGATTGATAGACATATTGATATATACACAAATAGACAGATACAAAGATAGTCAGATGATTAGATAGAAAGATAGACAAGTAGATAGATAAAGAGATAAATTGCAAAATAGATAGACAAATAGGAAGATGGATAGGGAAATCATATAGATAGATACATAGATAGACAAATAGACTAGATAGATAGGTAGACTGATGGATAGATAGATAGATCAAGAGATAGACAGATAGATAGATAGATAGATAGATAGACAGATCGATAGATAGATAGACAAATAAAAAGTTAGACAGATAGATGGATAGATAGACAGATAGATAGATAGACATATAGACATATAGACATGTAGATAGCTGACAGATAGACAAAAATATATAAATCGATAGATTGTCAGATAGACATATTCATATATAGACAGACACAATAAAAATAGATAGACAAATTTACAAATACTAAGATAGATAGCTAGATAGATAGATACATAGAAAAATCGATAGATACCTAGATATATAGATATATAGATAGACAGATATAAAAATTGCTAGATAGAGTGATCAACAGATAGATAGATAGATAGATAAACAGAGAGGGAAATAGACACATAGACATATAGATAGATCGATAGATCGATCGATCAATAGACAAATATATGGATACATAGATTGATAGATAGATACAAGATAGATTGATAGAAAGACAGATAGACAAATAGATAGATTGACAGATAGATAGATAGGTAGATATATAAACATATACACAAATAGACATATAGAAAAATAGTCAGATAATTGGATAGATAGATAAGTAGATAGAGAAAGAGATAAACCACAAAATATATAAACAGATAGAAGGATGGTCAGATAGGCCATATAGATAGATAGACAGATACATAGTTAGACTGATGGATAGATAGACAGATAATTAGATAGACAAATAGATACAAAGAAAGATAGATAGATAGATAAACATATAGACAAACAGATAGATATATAGACATATTGATATATATATATATATATATATATATATATATATTATAGATAGATAGAATGATAGACAAGTTTGAAAATAGATAGATAGATAGATAATAAATTGTACACATAGATTGATCGACAGATAGATACATAAACATATAGATATAGGATATATAGGCAAAAATAAATTGATAGACAGAATGTCAGATAGGCACTTAGACAGATAAACAGATAGATAGATAGACAGATTGATAGAAGAAAATTAGACAAATATACATATAGTTAGATTTATATATAGATAGATAGATAGTCATATATAGATAGATAGATAGATACATAGATAGAAAGATAGATAGATAAATAGACAAATAGTCAGATAGACAGATCGACATATAGATAGATAGATAGATAGATAGAAAGATAAACAAATAAACAAATAGATAGATAGATAGACAAATAGATAAATATACATATAGATAGATAGATAGAAGACAGATTGATAGATAGACAGATATCATATAGACTAATAAACAGATAGACAAATAGACAGATAGATTTATAGATAGATAGATAGGCAGATTAGCAGATTGATAAATAGACAGATTGATAGATAAAAGATAGAAAGCCAGATAGACAGATAGGCAGATAGACAGATAGACAAATACATAGATAGAAAGATTGATAGATATATAGCAAGATAGATAGATAGATAGGCATATAGATAGATAGATAGATAGATAGGTAGATATATTGATAGATAGATCGATCTACACATAGATTTATAGCTATATAGACAGACAGTCTATCTGTCTGTCTATCCACCTATCTATCTATCGAAAATAGATAGATGGATAGACAGACAGACAAATATATAGATAGATAGATAGATACACAAACACACAGTACTACAAGAAAATATCTATTTACCTATGTAAATTTAGTTAGGGAAATAATTCCTAGCTAATTGGTGAGAGAGTAGCTAGGGAATAGCAAGAAATGTTAGCTTTCACATTGAATTACAAATTTGTGATGGATTTGTGATGGATAAGAGATGAAAATTTCAATTAAAAAATGTCCCTGCTAATATTATCGTAGATTTTCATGCACAGAATGGTTGTAATTTTAGTAACGACTTTAACGACACATTCTTCCTAGCTAATTAGATCTAGACAAAACCCATCGCTAAATAATTATTTGAATTTTTTATGATTATTTATTAATTACAAGTGATTAGTCCTTAAATAAAAATTTTTACAAAATATATGCATTTAGCTAGGTAATTTGTCTTAAATAAAAATTTAATTTGCCCCTAAGTTGATATGAATTCATGTTTTTTTTGCCCCTACTCAAATTTATAAGAATTAAACAATTGAGTAAGATTTTTACTAATAGCTTTTAATATTCCATTTTTATTAAAATAATAAATATAACTTTTTTAATGATCTTCTCACTTTAAATAATATTTGGAATTTTATAAATTTTAAATTATATCAAATAAAATGAAATTTTTGCCTTTAAAATTATTTCATATTATATTCATAAAAAATAATATTAATTCTTAAAAATTTATTACCATAGTATATATATATATATATATATATATATATATTATATTTATATTTATATTTATTTATTTATTTATATATATTTATTTATGTAATACTTTTTTATAATATCATATTATTTTTTATATTTATGAAATAATATTATAAATTTATCCATAAACTCTAAATAATATGAAATGTTAAAATTTTTGTATCTGTAACATTTATATAATTTATTTATGGTTATATTAAATAATATGTTTTTTAATTAATGAAATAATATGAAAATTTGATTACCAATTATTAGTTTTCATGATTATTTGTGATATATTTTTTTTCATTTTTTTAGCCAATATTAATTTTTTTATTTCTGTAATTAAATTAATTAATTAATAATTATTATTACAAAAAATATCCATTAAAATTGCATTAACTAATAATCATAAATTTCATTAAGCATTAAAATTTTATTATAAATAATATGTGGTAAGTACACTTGTTAAATGCTTAAATCTTTATGACAGTTTGGTCAACATTATGAATTTTACTAAAAATTAGTTGTCTTCTTCTCGGATTCATTGTTCATGGTTTTGATTGCATTTTTATGTTCATCGACATGGCTAATCAAAGCATCATATTAAGAACAAATAAGCGCAATAATAGACTCACGCATCCGTGTCACTGATAATTGCAGAGTAATTGTTTATAGAAAAGTAAGCGCATGTGAGTACTGATTCATCTCTCTCCAAACTCCTTGAGAGTTTTTTACCTATTTGTTGATTGAAACCATCATGTTCTATTTACAGATATTCTTCATTTTCATGCTATACAATTATTTAAATCATCATGGTCAGCTTAACGTATGAATCATTTTGTTGCTATACAGGTCTTCTTCATCCCTATAACTATAACTACAATCATTCTATGTAGTTGAGAGCTAATTATTCCGAAGACAATGCTAGATGGATTTGTTCTCTATTGAGTTCTATACTAAATGAGCTCCCAAATCTAGCAAAGGATTTTGTGTCCATTTCTAACAGGAAATGGCACACCTTAAGGTATCTTACCAACAATATTTCCATATATTTGAACTCTTCTTGGACACATAGTGTTTATTGTCCATAATTGTGTTGTGCTTTTATCCTCCCAGATTGCATGTTTCAAAGAGGATTAGCCATAAAAGATATGTAGAATGTTCCACGAGATTTCATGCAGATGCAATGATGTTAAATGTGATTGCACGCTCACCTTGAAAAAATAATTGGATGTCAAATGGTAATATCTAGCCTTTTTCCAACCCCTTAGAATGTTTTAAATATGGCTGAGTTTTATTTATGCTAAGTATTAGCACCAAACATTACAGGGTTGCGACTTTTCAAGGAAACAAAAGAATTTGGGCCGATATATAGATATAGATAGATATATAGATTGTCAGATAGACAAATAAAGAAATAAATAGATAAACAAATAGACATATAGATAGATAGACAGATTGATAGATTGATTGATAGATAGATAGATATATAGACATATAGACATATAGTCTAATAGTCAGATAAATAAATAGATAGATAGATAGATAGACTAATAGACATATATAAAGATAGGTAGATAGATAGATAGACATTTAGACATATAGATAGATAGAAAGATAGATAGACATAAATAAATAGTTAGATAGACAGATAGTCAGATAGATAGATTGTCAGATAGACAGATAGACTAATAGACTGATAGATATACAGATAGACAGATAGACATATATCCAAATAGACAAATTAGATAAATAGATAGAAATATAGATAGTAGAAAGATAGATAGATATACATATAGTCAGATAGATAAATAGACAGACAGACAGATAGATAGATAGATAGACAGTTTGAAAGATAGACAAATAGAGTGATAGATAGATAGATATATAGATAGATATATAGATAGATAGGTTGATTAATTGAGAGATAGATAGAGAGATAGACAGAAAGATAGATAGACTAATTTACAAATTCAAAATAGACAGATAGATAAATATAGGTTTGTCATATAGACAGAAAAATTATATATATATATATATATATATAGAAAGAAAGATAGATAGATGTATAAATAGATAGATAGATAGAAAAATAGAGATATAGACATACGGATAGAAAGACAGATAGACAAGTAGACAGAAAGACAAATAGACCAATAGATAGATAGACATACTGGTAGTTAGATAGATAGATAGATAGAAATATATAAAAATAGATAGATAGATAGATAGATATAAATACAGATAGATAGACATATATATATTTAGACCATATAGATCGATAGACATAATGGTAGATAAATAGATCGACAGATAGTTAGATAGATACAACAAAAGATAGATAGACAGATAGATAGATATATAGATAGATAGACAGACAGATAGATAAACAAATAAAGAGATCGAAAAATATACAAATAGATAGATAGATAGACAGATAGATAAATAGACACATAGAGAGATATACAAATAAAAAGATAGATAGATAGACAAATAGACAGATAGACAGATTTACAGAAAGATATATAGACATATAGAATGTTAGACATAAAGACAAATTGACAGATAGACGGATAGATAGATAGATAGACTAAGAAATAGATAGAGAGATAGGTAGATAGCCATATTCACTGATAGACATATAGATATATAAACAGATAGACAGATAAATAGATCGGCATTAGTTAGATAGACAGGTAGAAAGATAGAAATAAAGACAGATTGATAGATTAACGGATAGACATTTTGACATATAGACTAATAGTCAGATAGATAGAAAGATAGACAGAAAGACATATAGTCAAATAGACAAATAGGTACATAGCAAGATAGACAGAAAGGTAATTAGACAGATAGAAAGATAAATAGATGGACAGATATACAAATAGACAAAAAGAGAGATAGACAGATAAATAGATATATAGAAGACAAATAGACAGACAAATAGTTAGATAGATATATAGACAGATAGACAAATAAATAGATAGATAGATAGACAGACATATAGATAGATAGATATACATATGATAAATAGATAGATAGATATACAAAAGATAAAAAGACAGATAGACAGATAGACAAAAGATAGATAGACAGATATATAGATATACTTATAGACAGAAATAGATAGACAGTTTTTTATATAGACAGATAGAAAGACAGAAATAGAGATAGACATATAGACAAATCAATAAAAATAGAGATAGATAGATAAATAGATAGACAGATAAATAGATAGATAAACAAATAGATAGATATATATTTTGATCATATAGATCGATAGATAGATAGATAAAGAGATTTATATTTAGACCATATAGATTGAAAGACAGATAGACAGATAGACAGATAGACAAATAAATAGATAGAAAGATAGAAAAATAAAGAGATAAATAGATAGACTGCAAGACATATATACATATAGAATGATAGACAGAAAGATAGATTGATAGATTGATATATAGATAGATAGACTAATAAACATATAGAAAAATATGTAGATAGCAAGATTCAAAATTGACATTTAGACATATAGATAGATAGACTGATAAATAGATCGATCGTAGTTAGATAGACAGATAGAGTAATAGGCAGATAGACAAATTGATAGATTAACAGATACACATATTGACATATAGAATGATATAAAGATAGACAAATAGAGAGATAGACTTATTGAGAGATTGACAAACAGACAGCAAGATAGAAAGATAAATAGATTAACATATAGAAAGATAGACAAATAGATATATAGACAAATTGATAGATAGATAGGTATACATAAGACAAATAGTCAGATAGAAAATTGTCAGATAAATAGATAGATAAATGATAGATAGATATAATGATAGACATATAAAAAAATAGACATATATAAAGATAGATATATAGACCATATAGATAGAGAGATTAATAGAAAGATAGATAGATAGATAAAAGATAGATAGGGAGATAAATAGATATATATATATATATATATATATATATATATATATATATATATACACACACAAATAGACAGATAAACATAAAGACATAAATAGTTAACGAAATAGATAGCTAGATAGATAAAAAGAAAGAAAGATAGATACATACATATACAAACAGGTAGAAAGATAGATAGATAGATCGACATATACACAAATAGACAGATAGAATGACAGACAAACAGATAGATAGATATATATATATATATATTTAGACTATAGACAGATACACATATATATAAATATATAGATAAATTGATTCACAGATAGACATATAGACATATAGACAGATAAATAGATAGATAGATATTACGAAAGACAGACAGATAGATAGATAGATAGAAAGATATATATATATATAGATAGATAGATAGATTGACACATAGATAAATAGACACATAGACAGATATAGAAATAAAGAGTTAGATAGATAAACAGATAGATAAATATACAGATAGAAAGATAGGTAGATAGATAGACAGACAGATAGACAGATAGATATTTAGATAATAGATAGAATCACAGATAGACAGATAAAAAGATAGACAGCTAAATAGATAGACTGCTAGACATTTAGACAGACAGATAGATTTACATAAAGACATATAGACATATAAAATGAAAGACAGAAAGACAAATTGACAGATAGACAGATAGATAGATAGACTAATAAACAGATAGACTGATAACTAGATTCACTGATACACATATAGATATATAGACAGATAAATAGATAAACAGATAGACAGAAAGATAGATAACTAGATCGACATTAGTTAGATAGGTAGATAGATTGATTGAAAGAAAGATAGATTAATAGATTAACAGATAGACATATTGACATATAGATAGATAGTCAGATAGATAGATAGAAAGATACACAGATATATAGATAGACAGATAAACAAATAGACAAATAGGTAGATAGCCAGATAGATAGATAGGTAGATATACAGATAAATAGGAAAATAGAATAAAAGATAGACAAACATACAAATAGACAGATAGACAGATAGATAGATAGATATATAGATATATAGATATATAGAAGATAGATTGACCTAAAGATAGTTAGATAGATAGATAGATAGACATGTAGACATATAGATAGATAGACATATAAACAGACATATAGATAGATAGATATATAGAAGATAAATAGACAGATAGATAGATAAACAGATAGACAAAAGATAGATAGACAGATATATAGATAGACATATAGACAATTAGATAGATAAATGAATTTATAGATAGAGAAATAGACAAATAGACAAATAGACAAATAAATAGATAGAGCAATCGATAAATAGAGAGATAGACAAATAAACAACTAGACAGATAAATAGATAGATAGACAAATACACAGATATATATTTTGATCATATAGATAGATAGATATATATAGAATTTATATTTGACCATATAGACTAGTAGATAGATTGACATTTAGGCAGATTGACAAATAGACAAATAAAGAGATAGATAGATAGACCAAAAGACAATTAGACATATAGAATGATAAACAGAAAGATAGCTTGATAGATTGATATATAGATTTAATGACTAATAAATAGATAGACAAATAGGTAGTTAGCCAGATTAACAATTGAAAAATAGACATATAAACAGATAAATTGATAAACAGATGGACAAACAGATAGATAGATAGATAGATAAATAGATCGATAGTAGTCAGATAGACAGATAAAGAGATAGACAGATAGACAAATTGATAGATTGACAGATATACATATTGACATATAGATTGATAGAAAGATAGACAAATAGAGAGATAGAAAGATAAACTAAAAGAGTGATAGATATATAAACTAATAGACAGATAGACAGAAAGGTAGATAACCATATAGATAGATAGATGGAGAGACAGATAGACAGATAGATAGATAGATAAATAGATTAACATATAGAAAGATAGACAAATAGATATATAGACAAATAGACAGATAGACAGGTATATAAAAGACAAATAGTCAGATAGACAAATAGTCAGATAGATAGATAAAAGAGAGATAGAAAGATATATAGATAGACATATTATCAAATAGGAATATATAGAGATAGTCATATAAACCCTATAGAAAGAAAGATAGATAGGTATATAGATAGATTGATAGACAGATAAACATAAAAACATATAGATAAATAAAGAAATAGATAATTAGACAGATATAAAGAAAGAAAGATAGATAGATAGATAAACAGACAAACAGATAGATAGCCATATACACAAATAGCCAGATAGAAATATAGTCACATTTATACATAGACAGATAGACAAGTAGTTAGATAAAGATATAACCCAATAAATAAATTTACAAATAGTTTGATAGACAGATAAAAAATATAGTTAGATAGATTGATAGATAAATAGATAGATAGATAGATAGACAGAGAGAGAGATAGATCAATAGATAAAAAGATAGAAAAAAAGACAGACAGAAAGGATAGACAGACAGACAGATAGATAGACAGATAGATACATACATAGATATGCAGATAGACTGATAGATAGAAAGATAGATATATACACCAATAGATAAATAGAATGATAGTCAAATTTAAACATAGATAGATAGACAAGTAGATAAATAAAGAGATAAAGTGATAAATAGATATACAGATAGAAAGATAGACAGATAGAAAATATAGATAGATATACTGATAGACTGATATAAAAATAGTTAGATAGACATATATATAGAAATAGAGATATAGAGATAGATAGATAGATAGATAGACATATAGAAAGATAGACAGAAAGATAGATAGACATATAGACAGATAGATAAATAGACAGATACATAGATATGCAGATAGAAAAATAGATAGATAAATAAATACACAAATACACAAATACACAAATAGACAGATAGAAATATAATCAGATATAATGTTAGATAGACAAGTTGATAGATAAAAAGATAAACTGATAAATAGATAGATAGAAAGATAGACAGATAGACCATATAGGTTGATAGATAAATAGATACATAGAAAAATAGATAGATGGAGAGATAGAAAGATAATAGTTAGATAAAAATACAAATAGACTAATAAATAGATAGACAGATGATAGATAGATAGATAGACAGATAGATAGATTGACATATAAACATAAGATATATAGACAAAAATAAATAGATAGAAAGATTGTCAGATAAACAAATAGACAGATAGACATATATATAGTAGTTAAATAGATAGATACATTGATTGAACGATAGATAGATAGATAGATATATTTACTAATAGATAGATAGTCATATAAACATATAGACAGATAGATAGATTTAAAGATCGATAGATAGGTTGATAGATAGATAGACAGATAGATAGATAGATAGACTAATATCCATATAGCAATATAGACAAATAAGTTGATAGAAAGATAGAATTATACACAGATAGACAGATATACATATAGATAGTTAGGCTGATGTATAGATAGAAAGATAGATAAGTAAACAGATAGATAGCTAGCTAGATCAATCAATAGATAAATAGATAGATAGTTTGCTACATAGATAGATGGATAAATAGACAAACAACCTAAAAGACAAACCGATATAAAGACACATAGAAAATAGTCAAATAGACAAATAGACACACAGAAACATAGACAGTCACATAGACACACAGATAGATATAGAAACAAACACAGATACAAATAGATAGATAGATAGATATATACATAGATATCCAGATAGACAAATAGATAGATAGATAGATAGATAGACATATGAACAAATAGATCGATAGAAAGATTGTCAGATAGTTAGATAGATTGACAAGTCAATAAATAAAAAGATAAATTGATAAATAGATATATAAATAGAAAGATAGACAGATATACCATCTAGATAGATAGATATATAGATAGACACATATAGATATAAATTGATGTAGAGATAGATAAATAATAGATAGACAGATAGAAAAATAGACTAGTAGACAGATAAAAGGATGGATAGATAGTCATATAGGATGATAGACAGTTAAATAGAAGATAGATAGACAAAAATAAATAGATAGACAGATTATTAGATAAACATATAGACAGATAGACTGATATATATTAATTAGATAGACAGATTGATTGATTGACAGATAGACAGATAGATAGATATACAAATTGATAGATAGACATTTAGATAAATAGACATATGAACATATCGATAGATAGATAGATTTAAAGATAGACAGATATGCTGATATATAGATAGAAAAATAGATAAATAGAAAAATAGATAAATAAATAGATAGAAAAATATCCATATACCAATATAAACAAATAGGCTGATAGCCAAATAGACAGATACACAGAAAGAAAGATAAATAGATAGCCATATAGATAGTTAGGTAGATAAATAGTTAGAAAGATAGATAGGTAGATAGACAGATAGATAGCTATATCAATTGATAGATAGATAGATAGCTATATATATAGATAGATAGATATATAGACAAATAGACAAAAAATAAAAAGATAGAAAGACAAACAGATATAGTGACACAGAAAATAGACAGACAAACATTTAGACATAGACACACAGACACACAGACAGTCACATAGACACACATATAGATAGACAAACAAACACACATACACAAATAGATAGATAGAGAGATAGATAGATAGACCTATAGATAAAAAGATAGATAGCTAGTTATGTAGATAGATGATAGACGCTGAGAGATAGACATTTAGAGATATAGATAGATAGATAGATAGACAAATAGAAAATTAGATGACATATAAAAAAATAGACAGATAGACAAGCAGGTAGATAAAGAGATCAAGTGATAAACAGATAGATATATAGACATAAAGACCATATAGATAGATAGATATATGATAGAGAAGTAAAATGATAGACAAATAGACAGATAGTTAGAAAGGAGATAGATAGACAGATAGATAGATAAATAGATAGACAGATAGATAAATAAATAGATAGACATATAGACAAATAGACATATAGACAAATAAACAAAATAACAGATAAACAGATATAAAGATACACAGATACATACCTAGATAAATAGAAAGATAGATAGACAGATAGATAGGTAGACAGATATATATATATATATATAGAAAGATAGATTGAAAGATATAAAGATAGATAGATAGTTAGATAGATAGACAAACAGACATATAGACATATATAAAAATAGATAGACACACATAAAAACATAAGACAGATATATAGATAGACAGATGAACATATAGTTAGAAAGATAGATAGATAAACAAACAAATAGAAAAATAGAGTGATAGAGATACAAATAGACAACCATACAAGTCGATTAATAAAGAGATACATCGATAAATAGATATATAATTATAGTGATAGATAGATAAACCAAATAGATTGATAAAGAGAATGACATACATATAAATAGACAAATAGATAGATAGTCAGATAGATAGATTGATAAAGAGATAAATAGATAGATAAACTAATAGACAGATAGACATATTAATAGATGACATATAGATAGATAGATAGATATATAGATAGATAAATATACACACAAATAGAAAGATAGAAAGATAGTCACATTGATAAATAGACAGATAGACAATATAGATAGATTGATATATATACAAATAGATAGATAGACAGATAGACAGATAGACAGATAGAATGAGAGACATATACACAGATTTCTGATAGATAGACATACAGATAGATAGATAGATAGACAGATAGACAGATAAATAGATAGAAAGGTAGACAAATAAATAGACAGATAGAAAGATTGACAGATAGACATATAGGCAAATAGACATTTAGACAGATAGACAGAAAGATAGATAAATAAATACATATATATATATATATATGTACAGAAAGACATATACACAAATATATAGATAGATAGTTAGATAATTAGATAAATAAATAGGCAAGTAGATAGATAAATAGATAACACACTAAAAAGATAGACAAAAAGAGAAAGATAAAGATATTTATATAGATATATAGACAGATATACAAATAGACAAATAGACAAATAGATAGACTGATGTACATATAGACAGATAAAGAAATAGACAGACAGATAGACAAATAGACAAATAGACAAATAGACCTATAGATTGATAGACAGATAAAAAGATATACAAATAGACAGATAGATTGTAAAATAGTTAGATAGATTTAAAAATAGATAGATATATAAATAACAGATAAATAGATGGATAAATAGATAGATAGATAGAAAGATAGAAAGACATATAGACCTAAAATAGATATACAAAAATAAACACATAGATAGATTAATAGATAGACAGATTGGTAGATAAACAAATAGATACAAGACATATAGACATATATATAGATCATGATATAGATAGACATATAGATATATAGATAGATAAATAGATAAATAGATAGATAGATAGATAGACAAATATATAAATAGTCAGATAGATGGATATACAGATAGATAGATATACAGATAAACAGATAGACAGATTGATAGATATCAGATATATAGGTAAACAAATAGATAAAGGTGTCAAATGGGCCGGGCGTGGCCGGCCAGGCCCTAATTTTTTGGGCACGAGCGTCCCACCTAGCCCAGCACGGTTTAAAATTACCGGGCCCAGCACGGCGTGCAGGCACGGCGGGCCGTGCCGTGCCTTGCCTGGCGCGCTTGGGCTTGCCTGTCCGAGCGGTTCGGGATATGGGGGACCGCGGGTCGGGTCGAATTAGACCCGACATGCGGTCTTTTTTTGTGGGAGGGGCAGTGGGGTCGAGCTCATGGGACACCCGGCACGGGACAAACTAGTGCCGGTGTGCCGTGCCACGGGCCGATCCGTGCCGGGTCAGGCACGGCACTGCCCGGGCCCGGGCCAGTATTTTTCCTTGTCGTGCCTCGTGCCGGGCCGGGCCGGCCCGGCCCGGCCCGGTTGACACCTCTACAGATAGATAGAGAGACAAATAGACAAATATAATGATAGATAGATATATAGACATATAGATATATAGAGAGATAGACAAAAGACAGATTGAAAGATGGACAAATAGTCACACAAACTGATAGACAAATAGTCAAATAGAAAGATAGATACATATATAGATAGACAGTTATGCATATAGATAGATAGACAGCTTGATAAATAAACAGATAGATAGATAGCCAGATAATCAGATAGGCAGATAGACAAATAAATAGATAGATAGTAGATAGATAGACAAATAACCAGATTGATAAATAGGAATATAGATAGATATATTGATTGATTGAATGATAAGTTGATCGATTCATAGATAGATAGATCGATTGATAGATAGCTATATATATTGATAGATAGATAGATAGTTGGATAGAGAGACAGACATATAAAAAGATAGATAGACTGACATATAGATAAACACACAGAAACATAGATAGAGAGACACAAACACATATACATATAGATAGTTAATCAGACAGACACATAGACAGATACACACACATACACATATAGACACTCATAAAGACAGACACATAGATAGACATACTAACTCACATATACAGGCACACAGATATACTGACTGACAAACACATACAAAGACACATAGACAAAGATAGATAGATGGACAGACAAACGAACAGATAGAGACACAGAATGATAGATAAAAGGAAGACATATATATAGATAAGCAGATAAAGGATAGATGTAGAGAGATCGACATTTAGATAAATAGATAGATAGATAAATATATAAATATACAAATAGATAGATAGACATATATATAGATAAATACATAGACTAGTAGATATATAAAAAGATAAATCGATAAACAAATATATATATTAATAGATAGACAAATAGAAAGATAGATTTACAGATAGAAGATAGACCATATAAACAGATGGATAGATAGATAGATACAGAGATATAAAGTTAGACACATAGATAATATACAGACAGACAGACAAACAAATAGATAGATAGATATATAGATAAACAGATATATAGATAAATAGATAGACAAATAGACATACAGACAGATAGATAGATAGACAAATAGATAGATAGATAAATAGATAGACAAATTGACTGATAGATAGATAGACAAATAGACAAATTGATAGATAGACATATAAACATATAGATAGATAGATAGATAGACAGATATACATATAGACATATAGATAGATATAGAAATAGATAGATAGATATATAGAAAGATATATACATAGATAAAGTAATAAATAGATAGAGAGACAGATAGATAGCCAGATAGATAGATAGATACAGATGGACATATCGAAAAATAGATAGAAGATAGATATAAATGTAGATAAAAAGATAGATTGTCAGATAGATATATAGACAGATTATCAAATAGATAGATAGACAAATATATAGAAAATAGATAGATATATAGACAAATAGATAGATAGACAGAAAGAAACATAGACTGATCTATAGATAGATAAAAGTTAGATAGATAGACAAATAGATAAATAATTTTAATTATAGATATACATATAGATAGATTAGATAGAAAGATAGATAAACAGACAAAAAATAGATAGATAAATAAATATATAAATTGCTAGATAAGCAAATAGACACATTGACAGATATATCGATAGATATATAGAATGCTAGATAGGCAGATTGGTAGATATATAGATTATTTGTTAAATAAGATAGATATATAGATAGATATATAGATATATCGATTCATTGATAGATAGATAGCTAAATAGATAGATAGATATATCGATTGATTGATAGATAAACATACATACAAACAAATAGAAAGATAGATAGACACATAGATACACAGATAAAGTGAGAGACATACATACATACATACAAATGCATAGACAGACATACAAAGACATAGATATATAGATAGATAGACACACAAACAGATAGACATACAGACATACAAACAAATAGAAATATAAACACACAAACCCAATGGCAGCCAGATCGATAAAAAACATAGAGACACATATATCGACAGATAGACAGATAGATAGATAGATAAACAAATAGACCTATAGATAGACATATAGATATGTAGATAGAATAATAGATAAACTGATAAATAGTTAAATAAATAGACAAAAATGCCAAATATGCAGATAGAAAGATAAATAGTTAGATAGATAGATAGACAAATAGATAGATAAACAGATAGACTAATAGATAGATAGATAGCCAGATATACTAATTGATAGATATACAGATTGACATATATTCAGATAGACAGAGAGATAGATATATAGACATATAGATTGATAAATAGATAGATAGACAGATGGAAAGATAGATAGATACACAGGTAGATTGATAGATAGACAGATAGATAGATAGATAGATACACAAGTAGATAGATAGATTGTCATATTGACAGATTGACAGAAAGACTTATAGAAATATAGACTAATAGATAGATAGATAGATTAACAAATTCATAGATAAATATATTAATAGATAAACTAATAGATAGATAGAGGTATATATCTAGATATATAGATAGATAGATAGACAGATAGTCAGATTGACAAGTATACATATTGACATATAGACTGATAGATAGATAGACACATAGACACATAAACAAAGAGACACATAGACACATACATATAGATAGTCAGATAGATAGACACGTAGACAGACAGACACACACACACACACAGAAAGTCAGAAAGACAGACACATAGATAGTCACACACACACACACACATAGACAGACACTCAGACAGATAGATAGATAAACACATTTAGAAACACATAGACACGGATAGATAGACAAACAAATACTCAGACACATAGACAAATATATAGTCAAATAGATAGATAGATAGAAAGATAGATAGATAAATAGATAGATACGTAGATAGAGGATAGACGTAGAGAGATAGACATTTAGAAAGAAAGAAAGATAGATAGCTAGATAAATATACAAATAGATAGATTGAAATTTAGATAGATAGACATATGCACTAGTAGATAGATAAAAAGATAAACCGATAAAATAAACATAGATCGATAGATAGAAAGATAGATAGATAAAAAGATAGACAGATAGATAGATAGACAGATACACCATATAGACAAATGGATAAATAGACAATAGAAAAATATATAGATAGACACAAAGATAGATAAACAAATAGATAGATAGATAGACAGGTAGATAGATAGATAGATAGACAAATAGAGGGATAAATAGATTGACAAATAGACAAATAGACACATAAATAGCTAGTTAGATAAATAGTTTGATAAATAGATAGATAGACTTATAGAAATATAGACAAATAGATAGATAGACAGATAGACAAATAGACATATAGATAGATTGACATATAGATAAATATATAGATAGAAAGATTGATTGATTGAGTGATAGATAGATAGTTAGATAGACAGATGGACAAATAGATAGATAGATCGATAGATAGACACATACACATATAGATAGATAGATAGATAGAAGATTGAGAGACATATAGATAGATAGACAGATAGATAGATAGATAGATAATTATATAGATAGATAGACAGATAGAGAGAAAGATAGATAGATATATAGACAGATAGACACATAGACAGATAAATAGATAGTTAGAATATAGATAGATTGACAAATTGATAGATTCAATTATTTATGGATAGATAGATAGACAGATCAGATAAAGAGATAGATAGTCAGATAGATAGATAAACATATAGGCAAATAGCTAGTTAGACAAATAGACACATAGACATATATATAGATAGATAGTTAGAAAGCTAGATAGGTAGATTGGTATAAGATAGTTAGTTAGATAAGATAGATAGATAGATAAATAAATATATAGATAGAAAGATATATTGACCAATAGATACATAGATAGATAGATACATAGATATATAGATTGATTGATAGACAAATAGACATACAAATTGGCAAAAAGATAGATAGACTCATATGCACACAGACAGAGAGATAAAATTACATATATACATACAAACACACAGACAGACAAACAGATAGATAGACCGACAAATAGATAGACAAATAGACATACATACAAATAGATAGAAACATAGTCACACTGACACATAGACAAATAAATTGATAGACAGACAGACAGACACATATATAGATAGACATACATATAGATAGATAGATAGATAAACAAATTGACATGTAGATAGACACTACAAAAAATGTCAATTTATCTAGGGATAAAATCCATAACTAATTAGCAAGGGATTAGCTAAGGAATAACAAAAAATTTTTGATTTTATATTAAATTAAAATTTTGTGACGGATTAGTGATGGAAATGTTCAATTGAAAATATTCTGTCGCTAATATTTTCGTAGATTTCCATGCAAAGAAAAGCGGAGAATTTTGCGACTGATTAGCGATGGAAATGTTCGGTTGGAAATATTCCGTCGCTAATATTTTTGAAAATTCTATACAAAGAAAAGCGGGGAATTTAGAGATGGAATATCATTAGTTAATTAGATCGAGACAAAATCCATCTCTAAATAATTATCTTAAATTTTTTTTACTATTTTATATTTTATTGCAAGTAATTATTCCTTAAATTTTAATTTTCACAAAATATATCCATTTAACTAGTTATTTTTCCCTAGCTATTTGGGATGAGGATAATTTTCATCACTAATCTTTAATAATATAATTATTTTTATATATTATTTGTTTTATTATTTTATTTAATTTGTATATTAAAGCTATGTATGTCATGGTCTTTAGATGAGTAATCCTTGAATGACATTCTCCTCGTATAAGTATAAAAATAGGTTACTATAAATAAATAATTTCAAATATATAAAAATATGAATAAAAATTTATATTAATAAAGGCTAAAATAACTATTTTTATGATTATAAAATATTTAAAAATTTATACAAAATATTTTTCTGAAATATTTAATTATGATATTTAAATATTTGTATTAAAAAACATTAAATAATAATTATATAATTATTATATTTTTAAAGATATTTTAATTAATATATGAACATACATACAAATTACTACTAATAAAAAGCTAAATATATAATTGTATGATTAAATAAAAAATTTATAAAAATATCTGAATTAATGAATAAACAAGTAAATATTTATATTATTTAAAGTAAAAAAAAATATTTTATGCTTATATAAATCTTTTAAAAAAATAATTCCTATAAGATTTAAAAATTTTGAATTATAAAAAAAATTTCAAATTTTTCATAAATTTAAAAGAAAATAAATTGATATTTAAAAATTAATATGTAAATATTTAAATATGTAAATATATAAATATGTAAATATGTAAATATGTAAATATGTAAATATGTAAATATGTAAATACGTAAATACATAAATATGTAAATATGTAAATATGTCTCTATGTAAAAATGTAAATATGTAAATATGTAAATATTTAAATATGTAAATATATAAATATGCAAATATTTAAATATGTAAAAATGTAAAAATGTAAAAATGTAAAAATGTAACTATGTAAATATGTAAATATGTAAATATATATGAAAATATGTGAATATATGTAAATATGTGAATATGTTAATATGTAACTATGTAAATATGTAAATATGTAAATATATATGCAAATATGTGAATATATGTAAATATGTGAATATGTAAATATGTAAATATGTAAATATATATAATATCACATATAAATTTTTAAATGTATAAATATATAAATATATAAATATATAAATATATAAATATATAAATATATAAATATATAAATATATAAATATATAAATATATAAATATATAAATATATAAATATATAAATATATAAATACACAAATACATAAATACATAAATACATAAATACATAAAAAGGTAAATATAAAAACTTCACTATAAAATTTAGAAATAGATTAGAAACATAATGGAAAATATGATATAAAATTAATAATGAGATATATTCAATCCTTTCACAAGTGCACCCGTTCTTATATTGGATGAAATACATTAAAAACGAAAATCAAATGTTTGTCCCCTAGCCAAGGGCTCCCATTCAATAACAATAATGGTGTTGGGCGAATTCACCATCCATCGTCATTCACCACCGTCATCGTTCATCACCATCGTCATCATCAACATCTTCAACCATCGTCCACCATTATTGTCCATCATCTTCATTTATCATCATCATGAAGAAGTATAAGCTCTGAGGTTGGTTTATATTTCTCATCTTCCAACAATATATTTTTTAATTTAGATATCCAGCTTTGTTTGTGTAAAGTTATAAAAATTATAATGGAAAATATAATATAAAATTTTTAATGGTATATATTCAATCCTTTCACAAGTTCACCTGTTCCTATATTGGGTGAAATACATTAAAAAATGAAAATCTAATGTTTGCACCACCCTGTTGAGAGCACCTGTTCGATAGTAGTAATGGGGTATGGTGAATTCACCATCCATCATCATTCACTACCATCATCATTCATCACCATTGTCATCATCAAGATCCTAAATCATCGTCCACCATCATTGTCCATCATCTTCATTTGTCATCATCGTGGAGGAGTACATGCTTTGAGGTTGGTTTATATTTCTCATCTTCCAACTATATATTTCTCAATTTAGATATCCATCTTGGTTTGTGTTAAAGTCATAACGATTATTTGTTGATAAGATTTTGATATATAAACTTGTTTTGTGTAATATAGTTTTTCACTTATTTTAGCCTTGCTTCATTGTGGAAAAAGCTATAGCTGAGGTGGATAAAATATTTCAAGCTAGATCTTAAGAGATACAACTTTACAGAAGATGAAGAAGAATGTATCACCAAGCTTCATGCACTATTGGGAAAGTGGTATAGCAGACTACCACTATACATATATTAATTCTTTTTTTTTTTAATATTGCATTGTGAACAAAGGGTAGTCTTGTTTTATTGTATTAACATGAAATAATATAAAAGTAACAAAAAAATTATATTACATTGTTGGTGATATTGATCGCAAAATCATATAAATTTAATGCATGAGATCTTATCTCAAATCAATTAGATAAAAGAATTTAAGTAATTTGGAAATCTCATCCCAACTTTCATTATATACAACAAGTAAAAGGAAAGAAATTAGCATAAACAATATATAAATATGTATGTATATAAGTTTAGGTATTTCTTTCAAAGTGTGATTTTGATCAACATTTTTTTAGTAGTGATTTGAGGAACAAAAAGATGATAACCAATTTTCATTATGCTTCTAATTCCACCACTTTTAGAAAGGAAAGTGGGTTTTGCCTCGCACTAATAGAGCATTGATGAATGGAGCCAAACCTTTTTTTTCTTTATTATCAATCATTACGTTTTTAAGTTTCATGTTTTATGCAATGATGTAAATGATGGATCCATTATCATATCTCATTAGATTTTATATGTTGTGATTTTATTTCTTCACCAATGTTGTTCTCTCTCAAACTTTAGCATCTTTCAGGCTCTTTATATGACACATATGAAAGAACTACACAGGTTCATAATCCATCTAAACATTTATACAATACCTCAAAGCATCATTTTACCTGAGATTTCCTAACTTTACTATTAATAATATAAAACACCGAACTATAATCTCACAAAAGGAGGATTAGTTACTAATGATTTCACCATGGAATGCAAATTGACAAATCTATGTAAATTTCTATCAACATTTCTTGATAGAATAAACTTGTTTGTTTTATCTACAGACCATCTATATAATTGTGAACATAATTATTGAAGTCTAGATTGTGAATGATAGAAAAGGATGTTGTGCAAGGACTCCATAAAATTCGTTTGAATCAACAAGCTATTTTAGATAAGTGAATCACTTCAAAAGATAGTCTACCTTTGTGGATATTTATTATAGAATCATGTTCTTAAACTGAGTATATCATATATTAGTATGCTTATTATAGAATCACTATCACTTCAATTCATATTAAATATATTGAAACACAAAATATATTAGTCTCTATTAACTAAAAAAAATCCTATATGGGTTCAAATTGTTTCAAGAAATGGATCAACCATAATGTGTATTTTGAATTTTTGTCCTACAAAAAACCATTTCAAACATCATTGATCATATTTCAATCAAAAGAAAAAATAAGAAGTAGATTGTTTTTTATTTATGGATTAATAAATAATTATTTTAAAAATAACCTTTATTTTTAAAAATTCTTGTGTTAAATCAAATTAAATAAAACCATAACTCAATCAGATAAATAAAATCACAATAATATTGATCAAGCTCGATATATAATATATAGTTCAAAGTTAATTATAACACTCTTATATAATAAGGATTTCCTATATATATTGAACATACAAAATACATGTTAAATATGAATATGTATAAGAATCTGTCTAAATAATCCAATATATTGATATTTTTTGGAATGGAACTAAATCTAGGTAACCATTGGATAAATAGACTTGTAATATTCAATTTTGTTTTGATTGTTTATTTAATTTTGATGGTTCATATTTGAAAAGAACCCAATTTTGTCATTGATATTGTTGCAAAAAAAATTAATAAAAATGTATAACTATGTGTGCAATCACACATGTAACTATAATTATAATTAAAACTTATAACATATATATAACTATATGTTTAATTATATATGTATAACTATTTATAAATATTTGTATAACTATATAAAATTCTTTATAAATATTGGTCTCCAATACTTTTCTTACACTACAATACATAAGAGATAACCGAATAAACCAGAGAGATAAGATTTTGAAGTTTTGTGCAATCTTTATGAAGTATAAATGGGATAATACTAATTTGTTGTAGCTTTGTGTCATTTGAGGCTATGTGATTATATTTATGTGTGTATATATGTATGTATATATGGTAGTATATATGTACTTATATACTCGGTATCATATATACTTTAGTACATATGTACATATATACTTAGTATCATATATACTATAATATTTATGTGCATATATACTTAGTATCATATATACTGAGTATATATGTAGATATATTAACTATATATGTATATAAAATAGTGCAGTATATATTACATGTAGACTACACTATTATATGTACATATATATTGTAGTATTTTCCGTACATATATACTCAGTATATATGTACTTATATACTCAGTATATATGTACATATATACTATAGTATATATGTACATACTAAATTTGATTCCATGATCACTAAAAAATTAGACTAGTTTTTTAATCCTGTTCGAATTTTATGCTTGCATGATGATGCCACAAGAGAAAACTGACAAAGCAGATTAAAAAGCTAATGCTGAAGGAACAGATTGACTCAGAAAAAGCTGATCCCTTCTCTTTGTTTCTTGAAAGCGGATTTGTTTCCTATTGCTCGTACAAGGATTCTGAAAGAATTCTAAAAAATACTTATGTCATGTGTATTTTTTAGGTTCTACTTTTCTTTTCTTTCTAGATACTATGTGTAAGATTTTCATCACTTCTTTGTAACTCCTTTTTTGCCCTTGCAATTGTGTATGATTTTGAAGGCTTAACTCCAAATATTCTTGCAAGAACGATTGAAACTGTGGAAGGTAGTGGTCTAGTATTTTTAATTCTTCAAACTCTATCATCACTCATGAGTTTGTGTACCATGGTCATGGTGAGTTACATTTCATTGCTCATTATTTGCTTAAATGAAAACATAATATGCATTCTTTGATCATTGAATTAGAATGTCTCTGTTGTTCCTGACATGTTTGGCTGTTAATGAGAGATTTAGAATAGAGTCGCATTCTAAAATAGTTTCTTGGTTCAACGAGAGATTTCTCTTATATGTACATGTAAGAGAAATGCTAATATATCTTTTATACATACATATTGAGTATATATGTTCATATATACTATAGTATATACGTACATATATACTCAGTATATCTACATACATACTATAGTATATATGTACGTTTATACTCAGTATATCTACATTTATACTGTAGTATATGTGCATATAATACTATAGTATTATATGTACATATATACTAAGTATATATGCACTCAGTATATATGTACTCAGTATATATGTACATATAATACTATAGTATATGTGTACATATACTACCGTAATATATGTAACTAGTGAAATACTAGTATATATGTACATATACACAACAGTATAATTGTACATATATACTAGAGTATTATATATGTATCAAAATAGAACATTTTTTATTTATTAATTTTGATTTGATTGCCTAGTTTAATTTTCGTACAATATGGTACCACAATGTTCCACATACAAAGCTTGTAAAAGTGAAGAGGATTTTTCACTAGACATGATGCCCCATGACTAGGATAGTTTTGTCACAGCAGAAAGATGGTGATCATAGGAGCTGGGGGAGAGAAAGCAACGTTAATTTCATGGATAGATTATATTTTCTACACTATCATTAGATACATTGATTAAAAAGATGTAATAAAATTTTGTTATGTTTTTGTTTTAACTATGTAAAACAAGGATTTCATAGATCATAGTTATTCAGAATTATTATGCAATAAATATTTTAAACATAATGTGTTGCACATGAGCATGGTGGATGCTCTTTTTTTCCATGTTCAAGTTTCTTATTGATTTGTTGATGGTTATTACTGCTGACGATTAGTCTCTATTTCATCTGCTAAATCTTTTGTTAGCTTGTATGCTCAGTCATGGCGAGGCAAAGCAACACCCTTATAGGCCTAGGGACAGGGAGAGAATTCTGGTTATGGGGAGGCAAGATGTGAACTTTGATGCGCCAAACCTAGCTCGTGCATTATCTTCTTGGTTTTACTCTAAGAGTTTTCAAAGATATTTTAGTAAATTTAAATAATCTTCGTATTTCTTATTTATGTTGATAGTGAAGTTTTGTGTCATCTTTGTGAAGTATAAATGGGATAATACTAATTTGTTGCAATTCTGTGTCATCTAAGGCTATGTTATATATATATGTACATATAATACTGGAGTATATACGTACATATTTACTATAGTACATATGTATGTATATACTGAGTATAGATGTATGTATATGCTGAGCATATACGTACATATATACTGAGTATATATGTACGTATATACTAATTATATAAATAAATATATACTGAGTATATGTGTACGTATATATTGAGTATATGTGTATGTATATATTGAGTATATGTGTATGTATATACTGAGTATATATGTACGTATAATATTATAGTATAGTTGTACATTTATATTCATTATATCTACATATATACTATAGTATATGTACATATATACTAAGTATATAAGTACATATACTTCTATAGTACGATATGTACATATATATTGAGTATATATGTACTCGGTATATATGTACATATAATACTGTAGTATATATGTACAAATATATTCATTTTAAATGTACATATAATACAACAGTATGTATTTACATATACTATAGTAATATATGTAATTAGTGAATTGCTAGTATCTATGTATATATACACTACATAATATATGTACATATATACTGCAGTATAATATATTTATCTGAACATAACTTTATTTATTATAATTTGATTGACTGTTTAAATTTTGTACAGATATGGTACCGCAATGTCCCCATATGAAATTTGTTGATAAATAGATTTTTCAATAGACATGATGTGCCGCGACCAAGACAACTTTGTCGCAGTAGAAAGATGGTGACAAGAGGAGAATGGAGAGAGAAAGCAAAGTCAATTTCATGGATATATTATACTTTATGCATTGTCGAGAGATATATTGATGAATAAGATGTAATAAAATTTTATTATGTTTTTGTTTTAACTATGTAAAATATTGTATTAGATTAATTTCTTAACTAAGTTTAATTTTTATTAATTATAAATTATCATTTATAGTTTATGTTTTTATTAAATTTAATAGAAAAATTTATGAATATGTAATTTAATTTTATGAAAAAAATTAAAAATGTGAAAATAATTTTAGAATGAAAATTGCAAGGGAATTTTCCCTGGCTAATTTAGCTAGGGAATTTATTCTCGCTAGTTTTGCTATGGAATATATTTACTCATTAATTTTTGTGACAAACACTTTAGATTGAGAAAGTTTCTCTCATTAACTCATCATTATATCTACTCTAGCAATGGAAACCCCCCATTTAGCTAGGGAATTTTCACAAGCTATTTGGGAATTTTTTGGTAGTGAGATAGATAGATAAATTAGATAGATAGATAGCTATGTAGATAGTTAAATAAATAAACTAAAAAATAGATAGATAGATAGACAAATAAACTATATACACATATAGATAGATAGATAGATAGAAAATTAGATAGATAATTTGATAGACAGATAAACAGATAGACAAATAGATAGATAGAAATATCGATAGATAGGCTGATAGATAGAAATATCGATAGATAGGCTGATAGATAGATATATAGATAGGCATATATTTAGAAAGATAGATAGATAGACAGATAGATTGATATACATAATGAAAGATAAACAGATAGATAGACAGATGGACAGATAGACAAAAGGATTGATAGATAGATTAACAAACAGATAGATAGATGGATAGACAGATACATAGATAGATAGATAGACAGAATGTCATATTGATAATTTGATAGAAAGACATATATAAATATAGAATGATAGATAGATAGATTGATAGATGACATATAGATAGATTGACAGATAGACTGATAGATATATAGGTATATAGTCAGATAGACATATAGACATATAGACATATAGACATATAGACATATAGACATATAGACATATAGTAAGATAGATAGATAAATAGATAGATAGATAGAGAGATTGATAGATTGATAGATTGAAAGATTGATAGTTAGACATATAGATATATAAACATATAGACTGATATACAGATAGACAATTAGATAGAGAAATAGACTGATAGACAGATAAAAAGATTTGTAGATAGCCAGATAGACATATAGAAAGATATACAGATAAATAGATAGAAAGAGAGAAAGATAGATAGAAAGTCATTTAGATATATATATATTCAGATAAACAAATAAACAAACAGATAGATAGAAAAATTGAGAAAATGACAGATTGACGGATAGATATAAACATATATAGACTAATAGACAGATAGTCTGATATGTATATAGGTAGATAGACAAATAGATAATAAATAGATTGATAGATTGATAGATAGACAAAAAAACAAATAGTTGATATACAATTAGTCAGATAGACTAATAAATAGATAGAAAGATAGACAGATAGACATATAGACAGATTGATAGATTGACAGATTGACAAATAGACATATAGACATATAGACTGATAGACATATAAATAGATAGATAGATAGACTGATAGACTGATACAAAGATAGGTAGATAGATAGATATATAGATAAACAGTTAGATAGATAGGTAGATATACAAGTAGACAGATAGACAAACAAACAGATAGATAGAAGATAGATAGATAGATAAATAGATAATTAGATAGACAGATAGACAAAAACACAGATAAACTGATTGACTGATAGATAGATTTACATATATATAGATAGATAGATAGACAGATAGATAAATAAACAGATAGATATATATATATATATATAGGTAGAAGATAAATAGATGGCATACAAATAGTCAGATAGATAGATAGATAGATACATAGATAGATAGACATATAGATAAATATATAGATAGATATATAGATAGATAGATAGTTAGTTAGTTAGATAGACAAATAGACAGAAATATAGATAGAGTGATATAGATAGATAGATAGATATATAGATAGATAAATAGACAATTAGACAGATAAACAGATTGATAGATAGACAAATAGATAGATAGACAATTAGATATAGAAATATAGACAAATAAACAGCTAGATAGACAAACAAATATATAGTTAATTAGATATATAGATAGATAGACAGAAATATAAAGAGATAGATAGATAGATAGATAGACAAATAGAAAGACATACAGACAAACACACACACACATATATATAGATGCATAGATAAATAAATAGGAAGATAGAGGATATACACAAATAGATAGGCATTTAGAGAGATAGACCTATAGACATAAGCACAAAAAGAAAGATAAAAAGATAGGCTGATAGATAGATAGACAGCTAAATATTTAGAAAGATAAACATATATACATATACAATATATAAAGATATAAAGATAGTAAGATAGATAAATAGATAAGAAGTAGATAGATAAAGAGATAAACCAATAAATTGATAGATAGATAGATAGACAAATAGAAAGATAGACAAATAGGTCTTATATACAAATAGACAGATAGATAAATAGATAGATAGACACATAAATAAATAGACAGTCAGACAATTAGATAATTAGATAGATAAATAGATAGACAGTTAGATAGAAAGACAGATAGATAGATTAAATAGATAGATATTTAAATAGATCAACAGATAGACAGAAAGATAGATAAGCATATATATAGATAAATAGATAGACAAATAGAAAGATTGATAGATAGGCCTTATATACAAATAGACATATAGATAAATAGATAGATAGACACATAGAAAAATATACAGATATACAATTAGACAATTAGACAGATAAATAGATAGACAATTAGATAGAAAGACAGATTAATAGATTAAATAGAGAGATATATAAATAGATCAACAGATAGACAGAAAGATAGATAAGCAGATAGATAGATAAACAAATAGATAGACAGAAAGACAAATTATTATATTGATAGATTGACAAAAGGACATAGAAATATAGATATATAGATAGATAGACAGATATGCATATAGATAGATAGATAGAGTGATCGACATATAGATAGATTATTATATATCAAGATAGATAGATAGAAAGATAGACAGATAGACAAATAGAAAGATTGATAGATTGATACAGATTGATAGTTAGACATATATACATATAAACATAAATACTAATATACCCATAGACAAATAAATAGATAGATAGATAGCCTAATAGACAGATGGAAAGATAGGTAAATAGCAAGATAGAAAGATATATAGAAAAATAGTTAGATAGATTACCTATAGAAAGAAAGATAGATAGATATATATATATATAGATAGGCAGATAAACAGATTGATAGATAGACAAATAGATGGATAGCCCGATAGATAGATAGTCGAATTGATACATTGATAGGTTGAAAGATAAATAAATAGACATATAGATTGATAAACATATAGATAGACATACAGACAAATAGATAGATATCTAGATAGATTGATAGACTGATACAAAGATAGGTATTTAGATAGATAGAAAGACAAATATATAGATAGATGGATAGATACATAAGCAGAATGATAGATAAATTGATAGATAAAAGATAGATAGATTGATAAATAATTAGTCAGAAAAAATGATAGACAAATAAATGGATTAATAGATAGATTGATTGATTGATAGACTGATAGATAGATAGATAGATTATTAAAAAGACAGATAGATAGCTAGACAAATAGTTAGATAGACAGATAGATAGTTAGACAGACATAATAGACAGATAGATAGAAGATAGATAGATATCTAATAGATTGATAGATTTATAGATTGATAAACATACAGATAGATAAAAAGATAGATAGTAAGAAAGACAGATAGACAAATAGATATATAGATAAATAGATAAACAGATATATAGATAGATATATAGAAAGATAGATATATAGGTACACATATAGATAGATAGACAGATAGAAAGATAGATAAAAGACAGACTGATAGATAGATAGTCAGATAGACAGATAGATAGATAGACAGATAAACATAAAGATAGATAGACTGAAATCTGATAGAAAGATACATAAATAGATAGATAGATAGACAGACATTTAGATAGATAGATAGACAGAAAGATAGATATATAGATATATAAAACAAAAATAGATATGCAGATAGTTAGAAAAATAGAGAGATTGATAGATAGGACGATAGATATTGACAGATAGGACGATAGATAGATAGATAGATAGACTAATAGATAGATAGTGTGATAGATAGATTGATTGATAGACAGACAGACAGATAGATAGATAGATAGATAGATAGACAAATAGATAGATAGATAGTTATACATATCGAAATATTATCAGATAGAAAGATATATAGATAGACACTTAGATAGATAGACAGATAGAGAAAAAGTTAGATATATATATATACATACATACATAGATAGCTTTATAGATAAAAAGAAAATATTTTGATAGATAACCAGACCGACAGATAGATAAATTGAGAGACAGACATACATGCAGATATAAAGATAGAAAGACAATCATACAAATAAATAGACAGAAAAATAAATATACAAATAGACCAATAGGAAGACAAGCAGATAGATAGATAGATAGATAGATATATATTGATTCATAGATAAATAGATATGCAGATAGATGATAGACACAAATAGATAGACAATTTAAGAGATAGATAGATATACATATACACAAATAGACAGATAGAAAGATAGTTAGATAGATAGGTAGATAGATAGACATTTAGAGAGATACACAGATAGACATATACAAATTATAGTAGATAAAAAGATAGTAATATAGATAGATAGGCAGATATACAAGTAGATAGATAAATAAATAAACCAATAAATAGATAGATAGATAGTATAGACCATTATAGATAGATAGACAAATAGTAACTAAATAGAAAGATATAAAGATAGATAGACATATTGACAAATAGATAGATAGATAGATCAATTGAAAGATAGACATACAGACATATAGACAGATAGACAGTTAGATATATAAATAAATAGAGATTGATTGATTTATTGATATAAAGATAAAATATACACAAATAAGAAAATAGAAAGATAGTCACATTGATACATAGACAGATAGACAAGTACATAAATAAAAAGATAAACCAATAACAGATAGATATAATGAAAGATAGAGAGATATACCATATAGATAGTTAGACAGATACTGTATAAAAATAGATAGATAGATATTTAGAAAGATATAGAGATAGAAAGATAGGTAGATATAAAGAAAGATAGATAAACAAATAGACAAATAGACAAAAAGATAGATAGACAGATAAAAAGATAGACAAATAGATAGATTGATAGATAAATAAATAGACAAATAGATTGATTGATAGATAAAGAGATATACAAACAGACAAATAGATATTTAGACAGAAAGAAAGATATACATATAGAAAGAAGACAAATAGAAAAAAATAAACAGATGGATTGATTGTTAGATAGACAAAAAAAAGATTAATAGAAAGATAGATAGACAGATTGGTAGATAGAAAGATAAACAGATTGATAGATTGACAAAATGATATATAGACATATAGACTATTAGATAGACAGAGAGATTTAAAGATAGATATATAGACAGATAGAATGATAGACATATAGATTGATAGATAGATGGGTAGATATCCTTATAGACAGATAGATAGATAAATAGATAGACAGATAGAAATATAAATAAATAAACAGATAGTCAGATAGTGAGAGAGATAGATAAATTGATAGGCAAATAGACAAACATATAATAGACAGATTGATAGATTGACTGATTGACATATAGACATATAGATATATAGACGGATAGACAGATAGAAAGATTGAAAAATAAACTAATAGACTGATAGATAGATAGATAGATAGATAGAAAGATAGGTAGATAATTAGATAGACAGATAGACAAATAGATAAATATACAAATAGAAAATTATATAAATAATCATATAGACAAATAGACATATTGACAGATAGATAAATAGATAGATAGATAGATAGATAGATGAACAGATAAATATATTGATTGTAGATAATTTGGACAGATAGACATAATATATATAGATATAAAGATAGATAAAGAAGAAAGACAGATAGACAGATAGATAGATAGATAGATAGACAGAAACATAGATATACAAATAGAATAATAGACAAATAGATTGATAGGTAGATAGACAATTGCCAGATAGATAGATAGACTTATACATTTAAGTTAATTAGATAGATACTCATATAGAAGATAAAACTGATAAACAGATAAAAAAAGATAAATAGACAGATTTACAGATAGTCATATAGACAATCGACAGATAGATAAATAGACAGATAGATAGATTTACAGATAAACAAGAAAAA
>JAREIK010001025.1:54677-92600 GCA_029783825.1 Sapria himalayana
AATAGATAGATGGATAGTTTGATAGACAGATATATAGATAGATAAAAGAATAGAAAGATATATATGCAAATAAACTTAGAGAAAGATATATAGATAGATAGATAGATAGACATATATATAGATACAAAGATAGAATGATAAATAGATAGACTAATAGATATATAGATAGAAAGATAGACAGATATACAGATAGATAGATAGACAGACAAATAGATAGATAGATAGATAGATATACATATAGACAGATAGATAGATATATAGATAGACAGATATATAGATAGATAGATTATATATATATATATAGACATATAGAATGATAGATTTATAGATTGACATATTGACATATAGATATATAGATAGATAGACGAACATACAAATAGACAGACAAATAGTTAGTTAGTTAGATTGACAGAAAGAAAGATAATTAATTGATAGATATACTGATAAATAGATAGATAGATAGGCACATAAATAGATAGAAAGATAGATAGCGAGAATGATAGATAGATAGATAGACAAATAGAAAGATATATAGATAGTTAGATAGAAGATAGTTAGGCAGATTGATAGATTTACATATAGGCAAATTGACATATTTTTTTAAAGATTGATTGATAGATAGATAATTATACAGATAGGCATATAGAAAGATAGACAAATATACAGATAGACAGATAAATAAATAGATAGATAGACACATAGAAAGATAAATAGATATATAGATAGATAAATAGACTGATACGCACAAAGAAAGATAAAAAGAAAGACATATAGATTGATATACAAATAAATACAAAAATAGATAAATAGATAGACAGCTAAATAGATATATTATTATATAGGTAGATATCAAGATAGACAAGTATACAGTTAGATAGATAGACATATAGACAGATAGACAGATGGATAGAGAGATAAATTTTCATATTGATAGATAAATAGATAGATAACTCGATATATAGATAGACAGATAGACTAATAGATAGATAAACATGTAGACAAAAAGATAGATAGACAGATAGGAAGATAGACAGATAGATAGATAGACAAATAAAAATATTGATAGATACACAAATCGATAGATAGATAGATAAATAGATAGATAGACAGATAGATAGATTACCAGATAGATCGATAGATAGATAGACAGATAGATATATAGATATGTATACAAATAAATAGATAAATAGAAAGATATATAGGCAGATAGGCACATTGAAAGATGTATAGATAGATAGACATATAGATATATAGATGAATATATAGATAGATAGACAAACAGATAGATAAATTGATAAATAGATAGATAGACAGATATATAGATAGAAAGAGATAAAAATAGAGAGATAGATAGATATACAAATAAAGAGAGATAGATATATAGATAGATAGATCGATAAATAATTAGAAAGACAGACATACAGATAGATAGATATATAGATATATAGATATACAGATAGATAGTCAGATAAATAGATAGATACAAAGAGACACATAGACATGTAGACAAATTGATAGATTGATAGATAGACATATAGATTGATAAATAGATAGAATGATAGATAGATAATTAGATAAATAGATAAATAGATAGATAGACAGATAAATAGATAGATATATAGATAGATAGATATATAGATAGATAGACAGATAAATAGATATACATATAGACTGATAGATAGTTAGACAGATTGACATATAGATAGATATGTTGATATATAAATGGATAGGTAGATAGACCGATAGACAGATAGAGAAATAGACACATAGACAGGTAGTCACATGGACATATAAACAGATAGATTGATAGATAGTTAGATAGGCAAATAGACATACTGATAGATAGATAGATAGACAAATTGATATATAGATAGATAAATAGGCACATAGAAAAATATACAAATAGATAGATAGATAGATAGACACATAATAAGATAGATAGATAGACAGATTGATAGATAGTTAGTTAGATAGATAGACAGATAACTAGATAGCCATATAGGTAGATTGATAAAAAAAAGATAGATAGATAGATAGATAGAAAGATAGATAGACAGACAGATAGATAGATAGATAGATAGATAGATAAATAGATATATACATAAAAAGATATGCAAATAAATAGATATAAAGATAGGTAGTAAGATAGAGCATAATAAATACATATACATAGATACATAAATAGACATTTAGACAGATTTATATATAGATAGATATATATATATATATAAATAACTAGATAGATAGAGTGATAGATTGAAATATAGAAAGATAGATATATAAATAGATAGATAGATAGACAGATACACAGACAGATAGATAGATTGATTGATAGATAGAGAGATACAATTAAGAATGATTGAAAGAAATAAAGAAAGATAGATAGATAAACAATTGACAAATAGATAGATAGATAGACATATAGATAGATAGATAGATAGATAGATAGACAAATAAATAGATAGACAAAATGATAGATAAATAGATTGACAATTAGACAGATAGACAAATATACAGATAGATAGGTACACATATTGATAGATAGACATATAGACAGATAGATAGATAGTCAGATAGTCAGATAGTCAGATACACAAATAGACAGATAGACATATAGTTAGATATAAAGATAGACAGATAAACAAATAGTCAGATAGACATATAGAAATATATTAAGATAGATTGATAGAAAGGATAGATATATAGATAGACAGATAAATAGATTAAGAGATAAATAGATAGATACAGAGATAGATAGTTAGATAGATAGACAGAAAGATAGTTAGATGATTATACATATAGATAGAAAGATAGATAGACACATAGATATATATATATATATATATATATATATATAGACAGATAGACATATAGACAAATAGACATTTAGAGAGATAGACAGATAGACATATTTCTAGATAGACATAGAGATAGATGACATAGAGATAGATACATAGATAGACAGATTGATATATAGGTAGAAACAACAAATAAATTTATAGATAAGATACTGATAGACATATAGACATATAGACGGATAGATATTTAGACAGACAGATAGATTTAAAGTTAAATAGATAGATAGATATACAGATAGAAATATAGACAAATATATAGATATATAGATAGATAGATAGATAGAGAAATAATTAGATAGATTGATAGAGAGAAAGTTAAATAGACAGATATACAAATAGCCTAATAGCTAAATTTGCATATGATAGATACATAGATTGAAAGATATACATATAGACATATAGATAGATAAGTAGATAGATAGACAGACAGATAGATATAAATATAGATACATAGATAGAAAGATAGATATATAGATAGATAGATATATATATATAGATAAATAGATAGATAAATAGATAAATATATAGATATATAGATAGACAGATATATAGATGGACAAATAGCTAGATAGCTAGATAGGCAGATATATAAAAAGATAGATATATAGATAGTAAGATAGACAGATATATAGACAGATACACATATAGAACATTAGATATATAAATAGATAGAAAGATAAATTTATAGACAAAAGATAGATAGATAGATAGATAGACAGATAGATAGATAAACAAATAGACAAATTCACAGATATAAACAATGATATATTGATAGAAAGAAAGATACATATACAGATAAATAGAATACAAATATATAGTTAGAAAAATAAATAGATAGATAGATTGATAAATAGATACATAGACATATAGACAAATAAAAAGATAGACAGATAGATGAAAAAAAATATAGACGGATTGAAAAATAGCCCGATAGCCAGATAGGCATATGTATAGATATATAGATTGAAAGATAGACATATAGACTGATAGATAAATAAATTGAGAGGCAAATAGCTGGATAGATAGATAGATACATATATAGACAGATAGACAAATGGACAGATAAAAAGATAGATATCTAGATAGACATATAAATAAATAGACAAATATATAGATTAATAGATAGATAGATATACAAATAGACAGAGACAAATAGCCTGATAACTAGATAGGCATATAGATTTCGAGATAAATAGATAGATAAATAATTATACATGTAGATAGATAGAAAAATAGATAGATAGATTGAAAGATAGATAGTTAAATAGATAAATAGATAGTTAGTTAGACGGATAATCATATATACATATACATAGATAAATAAATAGATAGATAGTCATATAGATAGATTTATTGATAGACAGGAAGATACATTGATACATAGAAATAAATATAGTTTGATAGATAGATAGATATATAGATATATAGATAGATATATTGAGAGATTAATAGATTAATAAATTGACAAATTGACAGAAAGACCGATAGATAGATCAAGAGATAGACAGATAGATAGATAAATAGATAGATAAATAGATGGATGGATGGATGGAAGGATAGATAGATATATAGACATATAGTTAGACAAATAGATAGATAGGTAGACAGACAAATAGATAGATAGATAGACAGATAAATAGATAGATTGATAGATAGATAAATAGATTGGTAGATATGTAGATGGGCACATAGGTGCATAGATAGATAGATAGATATATGATAGATAGATAGACAAATAGAGAGAGAGATAGATAGATAGATCAATAGATAAACAGATACGAAAATAAACAAATGGATAGACAGATAGAAAGATATATAGATAGTTAGATAGACAGATATACAAATAAGTTATTATATAGATAGATAAACAGAAAGATATAAAAATAGATAGATGGATAGATAGCCAAATAGATAGATAGATAGATTGGTAGATATATACATATACATATAGACATACATATAAATAGATAGATATATACATAGATAAATAGATAGACATATCGAGAGATACACGGATAGAAATATAAGTAGATAGATAGTTAGACAGATTAATATATTTATATATAGACAGATAGACATATATACATATAGATAGATTTACAGATAGGTAGAAAGATAGACATATAGATACATAGATAGATTGATTGACTATTAAATAGATAGATTAAGAAATAGATTGATAGATGGATAGACACATAAACATATAGATAGATTGACAGATAAATAGTTTGTTTGATATATAGATATACAGATAGACAGTTAGATTAATTGATTGATTGATAGACAAATAAATAGGTAGATAGACATATAGACAGCTAGACAAATAGACACATAGACAGATAGACATATAGATAGATAAACATAAAGAAAGATAGGCAGATAGACACATTGACAAATAAATAGATAAATAGATAGATAGATAGATAAATAGATAGATAGATTGACAGATAGACAGATAGATAGACAAATATATAGATAGATAAATAGATCAGCTAACAAAAAGATATATAGAAAGATATATTGATTGATAGTTAGATAGTTAGATAGATCGAAAGATAGATAGACAGATAGATAAAAATTTAGATTTATAGATAGATAGATAGTTATATAGTTTAAAAATATAGATATATACACATATAAATAGATATACAAATATATAGATTTATAGATTGACAAATAGTCTAATCATAGATATTCATATAAAAAGATGATAGGCAGATAGATAGATTGATATATTGAGTGATTGATAGATAGATAAATACATAGGTAGAAAGATATAAAGATAGATAAACAAATTTATAGATAAACTGTTAGATAGATTGATAGATAGTGATATAGATAAATAGACAAATAGGTAGATAGGTAGTTTGGCAGATAGATAGACAGACAGACAGACAGAAAGATAGATAGATAAATTGATAATAAATAGATTGATTGACAAATAGACAGATAGATAAATTGATAGATAGATAAATAGATAGATAATTAGATTGATAGATAGACAGATAGACAGATAGATTGATAGAGAGATAGAGAAATACATACACATATATACAAATATATAAATAAACTGACAGATAGATAGACATATAGATAGATTCACATATATACAAATAGATAGATATACATATAGATAGATAGACAAATCAATAGATGTATTTTTATACAGATAGATAAATAGACAGATAGACAGCTAGACAACTATAAAAATAGATAAATAGACAAATAGACAAATAGATAGATATATATATATACAAATAGACAAATACATAGAAAGATAAATAGTTAGATAGACACCTAGACAGACATATAGGTAGATAGATAGATAGAGAAAAAGATATATATATATATATATATATATATATATATATATATATATAGATAGATGAATATATAGATAGATAGAAAATAGATAGATAGACAGATATACATATAATTACATAGATAGATAGATAGACAGATAGATAGATAGATATAAAGATATATAGATAGATAGATAGATAGATAGATATACATATAGGTTGATAGACAGATAGGAAAATATAGAGATAGGCGAATAGATAGATAGAAAGATAGATAGATATATAGATAGATAGGCACATATGCAGATAACCAGATAAATAGATATACAGATAAATAGATAGATAGATAGACAAATAGACTCATAGATAAATATACACATAGATAAACATATAGACAGATAGATAGATAGATAAATAGATAGATAGAGAAATAGATAGATAGATTAACAGCTAGACATTTAGATAGATAGAAAAATATTCAAAAATCTAGATAGATAGATAGATAGATAGATAAATAGATAGCTAAACAGATAGATAGAAGATAGAAAGATAGATTGAAAAATAGATAGATAGGTAGAAAGACAGATAGACGCATATGCACATAGATGCATATGGACATAGACACATAGGCAGATAGACAATGAAAAAATTAGATAGATAGGCATAGAGATAGATAGGCATATAGACAGATAGATAGACAAATAGACATATAGACAGATAGATTAATTGATAGATATATAGATAGAAAGATAAACAGATACCCAGATAGTTAGATAGATAGCTAGATACATAGATAAAAAGAAATATTGATAGATAGAAAGATAGACAGATAGATAGATAGACAGATAGTTAGTTAGTTAGATAAATAGACATATTTATAGATAAATAGATTTATAAATAAGAAAATAGAGAGATTAGAAAATATGCAGATAGGCAGATAAGCAGATAGGCAGATAGACAAATAGACAGATAGATATATAGTTAGAGAGATAGATAGATAAATAGATAGATAGACAGATAGATAGATAGATTGTCTGATAGATAGATAGATTGAAAGATAGATAGGTAGATAGATAAATAGATAGACAAATAGACAGATAGACAGATAGATAGAAAGATAGACAGATACCTAAATAGTCATATAGATAGCTAGATAGATAAATAAGTATAAATGATAGATAGATAGATAGACAGATAGATAGTAATAGAGATAGATAGATAGATAGATAGATAGAAATATAGATATATAGATACATTAATAGTTATACAAATAGACATATAGACATATTTATAGATAGACCAATTGATAGATAAACAAATATGTAGAATAGAAAATATATAGATAGGCAGATAGACATATAGAGAGTTAGTTAGATTAATAGATAGATAGATAGTTAGACAGACAGATAGATAGATAGATAGATAAACAAATAGATAAACATATAGATAGATAGATTGAGAGTCTAATTGATAGATAGATATTTAGACAGACACATGATAGATAGATAGAAAAATAGACAGATAGATAGACAAATAAATAGAAAAATATATAGACAGATAGATAGACAAATAAATAGACAAATATATAGACAGATAGATAGATAGATAGACAAACAGACAGATAGATAGACACATAGACAGATAAATATATAGCTAGATATAAAATTTGATAGAAAGATAAACATATAGTCAAATAGACCAAAAGATAGATAGAATGATAGATGGATAGATAGACAGATAAACAAATATACAAATAGATAGATAGACAGACACATATATAGATATATAATTATATATATAGACAGTCATATAGATAGATAGATAGATTGACACTTAGATAGACAAATAGATAGATAGATTGATATATATACAAATATATAGATAGGAAAATAGAATGATTGATAGATAAGTAGTGAGATAGACAAATATTCATATAGACATATAGATAAATAGACAGATATACATATATATAGATAGACAAATTGACATATAAATAGATAGACAAATAGAAAGATATGTAGAAAGATAGTTAGACATATTGATAGATTGACTGATATACACATAGACATATAGTCTTATAGACAGATTTAAAGATAGGTAGAAAAACATAAAGATAGATAGAGAGATAGACATATAGTCAGATAAATAGATAGATAGATAAACAGATTGATAGATAAAAAGATTGACATATAGACACATAAATAGATAGATATATAGATAGATATACTGATAGATATACATATATATATAGACAGGTTGACAGACAGACAGACAGATAGATAGATATAATGATAGATAGATATACAAATTTATAGATATATAGATAGACATATAAATAAATTGGCAGATATAAGAATATGTAGATAGACAAATAGATATATAGATATATAGAAAGATAGATAAATAGCCAGATAGATTGATAGATAAATTGGCAGATACACAAATAGGAAGACAAACATATATACAATAGACAGATAGATAGATAGATAGATAAAATAATTTATTTATTTTAATTAAATAATTTTTTTCCTTGTAGAATTATACAATATAATGAGTTGTAATTTTAAGCCTTCAAGTAATCAATAGAATATTAAAGACGTTGATTTTAATGCTCAAATATAGGGTATGTCATGAAAGATGCGAAATTGGATAAAGAAAAAGGAGGAAGAAATGTTACTTTTCAATGTAATTTTTGTAGACAAATATATAGAGAATCATATTATAAAGTCAAGGCTCACTTTTTGAAAATTAAAAGCGTTGGGGTTACATCTTGTAATAAAGTAACGCATCAAAATTTGGTTGAGATGCATTTTGAATTTGAAAGCTATATTATGGTGTCAAATTTGAAATAATTAGTTGTTAGAATAAAAACAACTAGAGTAATGAGTTAATTATTTAATTTCATTAATTTAATTGATTATATAATACTTTTTAAAATAATTAAATTGCTTTTTTTTATTTAATTGCTAATATGTTTAAAATGATAGGAAAATAATGTGTTACCATTAAATTTTAGCTTCAAATTTATAAATATTTGGAATGAATAGCTTCAATCTAATGTTTAGTATATTAGATTGTTAACAAAATTAAAATATTATTACATATGCCCATATTACCCCTAAAGTGCCCCTGATTTGTGCTCTTCTACTCGCTTAATTATGTATTATTATCATTAATATTCATATTATATTTATGTCTTTTTTTGTGCTAGTTTTTTTAAAATGAATCTTTTAGTTAACATTATGTAAACAAAAATTAATTTTAGAATTGGTGCACTCAAAACCATATTCCCTAGAGTATTCTTATAAACTATTTTTGAAAAATATTTTATAAGTATGACTGTATGAATATATATTACTTAGAAAAATATTTTTGAAATAGTTTTTTAATGCGCATGATATATATGTGTGTGTGTGTGTGTGTGTGTGTGTGTGTGTGTGTGTGTGTATATATATATGTATGTATGTATGTATATATATATATATGTATGTATGTATGTATAAATATATATGTGTACACACACACACATACACACATAATAATAATTATTATAAGTGTGTAATTATCAAATATTAATCTATTGAATATTATAAAAATTTATTATAAAGTTAAATTTGTTTAAGTGAAAATAATATTAAGATAATGATCGCCTTTGATATTTTTGTATTGATTGTATATGTTAGAGTTTATACTTTGATGCGAAGTTAATTGATTTCATCTAAGGATGATAAATTTTGAATTTGAGACTCATCATGTATACTATTTTCAACTTTTGATAGAGAGATGAGATTCTATGTTAACTTCCACATGGAGATGCCAAACAATAAATATGATGAAATATTAATTAATTATTTTTGTATTCATTCTAACTCCTAAAAACATATTTAGACCATAAAGGTAAGTGCTTTAGGAGCGCACTTAACATGTGCCAAGATGGAATTAATGCAAATTTTGGTAGGTTTTTTGAAGGAGTACCCTAGCTGCTGTACTTTAGTATATACAAAGATCTACAAATCAGCTTGGTGTGGCCCAGAAAAATTTCATCTTTTGGTTTGTATTTTATTTTTCTACATTCTTTTCTTATTTTATAGTTGTTCTTCTCTTGAAATTATACTTAATAAAAAGTTCGGTGAAAATTATGGTTCAGTGCTATGTTATGATAATAATTTTGTTTTAATACCCTATTTGTTCATAAAATCAAAAAAATATGCCATGAACCTAAAAACATTCCTCTAAGATATCATCATACTCTCATTTGGACTTTCATGAAAAAAAAATATCCTTGCTCTTTTCACATTAACATGCTACATACACATGCACACACACAAAGACACACACACACACACACACACACACACACACACACACACACACACACACACACACACACACACATATATATATATATATATATATGTAATCTTTTTACTATTATGTGATACTTGGTTGATACTTCATTGTAATGTAACTAGGTCAACTCCTTCATAATTTATAATTGTATGATACTCTTTTAAAATGTAACTTTAGTGATTGTTTGACATGTCACTATTTGATTGTAATTTGTGTAAGTGTAATTATCCTAGTTGATTTTGGCAATTTTTCTTTTTTTTAGCTTTTGGATAATTTAGCTAGTGAAAATTCAAAATTGGATTGGAGGAACTCAATTTACTTGAATTTGTTTGCTCATAATTCATTCACCATTAATGTTGCAATATGCAGGCGAGTTTTTCGGTGGTGAGTCCAGAATAATTCTTCCGTTTCAATGCCAAACTTACCAATTTGGAAATTTTCTTTGATGAGACCAACGAAGAGAAATCTGACACGAGCATAAAAGATAGGCACATTCTCGCTTCCACTAGTTCTTCTTCATTTGCATCGACTCTAATGGCGGACTTTGATTGGCTTTTCAAGGATCTGGAAAGTGACTTGCTGAGAACATCATCCTAAGAACCGAGATACGCATCAAAATTATTAGGAATATAGATGATCTGGATTTTCTACATAGTACCAACAGCAGCAACAGATCAGTTTGCAAGATGCCTGCTACTTCTTCTCATGGGTGGGGCGGGTGGCGATGCAACAACTTCCAATGACTTTCGCTTCCTCATGGCACGCTTCCTGTGTTTTCTTTCTTCTTTAACATGCTCTACTTCGTCTTTAGGCAAGTTATCAGAAGGATGATGAGGTGGAGACGGTCAAGCTGTTACAAACTAGGTACCAGGTAAAAACCAGAAATCAAAAGTTTGTTGGGTTCATATCATATTCACCTTCATCATAACCCAAATGAGATAATTAGTGAAACAACTTGAGCTAAAACAACACAAACCTTTCATTGCAGATGATAACCTAGATGGGATCCTCCATGAAAAAGAAGCGAAGAAGGCATCGATATCTACACCAGGAAATTATGAACGAATAAAAGTTTCAACCACTGCTTTGCTTCTGAAGAAAGATACTCTATTATTTCTGAATCATTTTGGAGGATAGAGATATCAATCTATGTAGTATCCAGCAACACTACTCCGCTTGCCGACTCTCCATGACTAGTTGTCCCCGGGTCATGGCCAATCAACTGAGGCATAAGACAAACCTTTACTAGCATCACCTGATCAAATGGGTTTCAGTGCAGAACTATCAACGGCGATGACCATGTCCTCGTAATTTGCATTGGACTCATTCTTTTCCAATTGCTCTGCTTGTTGACAACTTACTAGTTCTAGAATGATCCATGAACTGCTTCCATTACCCATAACATAAATTTCTTGGAAGAATTATAGTCATCACAAAGAAAGAGGTGTTTTTTTGACTTTTTTCTTTCCAACAGTGAAGGAGCACATTATTATGTGATACACAAATACATGTTCATATAAAATCAATATATCACTTGATCTGATTTTGGTTTCTCTTTGTAAATTAGGAGCATAATCATATCATTTTTTTATTTAATTTCTTTCATTAAATTGGAATATTCCTTGCGTAGCATACACTTGTTCTGTTTACTAGTGCTGCAATATTCTCGACTGTTTTCTTTTTCTCTATTTTTTGAACATGAAAATGAATAAGTGGCAAACGACCCAAACTAATAGAAGAACTGGAAATGTTGGCATCAACCAATGGGTCCAGCAGGACCAGCACCATCACCACAACAGATGGTCCGGAAGGTGATGCAGCAACCTTGAAAGTTTAGGTAGACTTTTTTTACTGATGCATAGAAGATAATCTTGCTGCCTGCCCCACGATAGCTGATATCTATCATTCGTTGCTTGCACAATCCATCAACATCTGATCAACAACATGCTAGATATGTAGCTTTTTTTTCTTTGATTATTCTAGGCTTTTGATCTTATTAGGTTAAAATTTATTTATTCTCAAGGTTTCTAGTATATGCATGTTTGTGGCCCAACATGATCTTCTCAGCCTAATCGAAACCATAACCATCTGCCATTAAAACCAAAGGCTCTAGGCTTGTTCCTATCGTGCCTATGCATACTCCCATACATTGTATATGCATCTGCTCGTATGATATCTGTATGTATGATTGTATGTATGTAATGAAATAGTTTATTTAGTATCTTTCCTTGGTATTTTTTTTTGCCCACATCAATTCATGTGTGTGTTCAAATGTCTTGGTATCGGTATATGTATGTATGTATCGGTCCCAGTGATTCTACTTATAATCATTATTACTAATTTAGGCATTTTAATTATTTGGGATGGGTGTAATGATACTATTTTGGTAGATTATGTGCCGTAACTTGGATAGCTTTGTCGTAGTAGAAAAACGATGATCAGAGGAGCAATTGGAGAGAAAGGAAAGTCAATGAATATATATATTATACTTTATGCACTTTTGGTAGATACATTGATGAAAGATGTAATTAAATTTTCTTATTTTTTATTTCAATTTTGTAAAATATTGAATTAGAATAAGTTACTAAATGATTTTATTTTTTATTATTATATATTATTTATAGTTTCATTTTTTATTCAATTTAATATAAAAATATTAAATTATTTAATTAAAAATTTTAAAAATAACTTAAATTCTGAAAATAGTTTTGAAATTAAAATAGCTAGGAAAAAATCTCTTGCTAAATTAGCAAGGGAAAAATCCATTGATAAATTAGCAAGGGAAAATCCCTTGATAAATTAGCAAGGGAAAAATCCCTTGCTAAATTAACAAGGAAAATTTCCCTTGCTAAATTAGCAAGTGAAAATTTCCATAATAATTTAGCAATGGAAATCTTAAATTTAGCGATGGTTTTTTCGTTGGTAATTTTATTTAGCTAGGGAGTATTTCCGTCACTAAAATTTAGCGACCAGCACTTTAACTTGGGAATCTTCCGTCATTATTTTCGTTTAGCGACGAAAAATCTCATTTAGCTTGCAAATTTAGCTAGAGAAATTGTATTTTTTAGCAAGAAATTTTTTTGTCACTAAATTTTTAGCTAAGGATAGTTTCTCTCGCAAGATTTTAGCAAGAAGCACTTTAGATAGGGAACCGATCAGTTGATAATCCATCGCTATATCATGTTTAGTGATAGAAATTGTCCATTTAGCTAGGGAATTATCCATAGCTATATGGGATTTTTCTTGTAGTGTCTATCTATCTTTCTATATATCTATTTGTTTATTGGTTTATCTCATTATATATCTACTTATATATCTATCTATTTATCAATTTGACTATCTTTCTATTTGTCTATTTGTATATATGTCTATCTTTCTATCAATCAATCTATCTATCTGTCTATCTATCTATATGTCTATCTATCTATCTGTCTGTCTATATGTCTGTATATCTATCTGTCTGTCTATCTATCTATCTATGTCTATCTGTATATCTTTCTATTTATCTATCTTTCTTTCTATCTGTCTGTCTATCTTTCAATTTGTCTATCTGTCTATCTATCTATTTACTTATAAGGCTTATCTGTTTATCTCTCTCTCAATCTATTTGTATCTATTTATTTGTTTATCTTTTTTTATATCTACTTATCTAACTACCTATCTATCTTATTATCTTTCTATCTGTATATTTTTGTATATGTCTATCCATTTATTTTTTGAAATGTCAATCTGTATATTTATCTATCTGACTATCTTACTATCTATCTATTTGTGTATATGTCTATATATCTATATTTCTAAAATGCTATTTGCTTATGTCTATCATCTATATATATATCCACCTCTTTATCTATCTATCTGCCTATCTGTCTATCTGTCTATATATCTATATGTCTATCTATCTATCTGTCTATCCATTTATCTATTTATCTGTTTATCTATCTAATTGTATATCTATATTTCTTTATATCTGTCTATCTATTTATCTATCAATATGGTTTAAATATATATCTATCAACTTGTCTATCTCTCTATAGGGTCTAAATATATATATATATATATATATCTATCTTTCTATCTATATATCTATCTATATATCTATCTATCTATATATCTATTTATCTGTCTATTTGTCTATCTATCTATCTATTAGTCTTTTTGTCTTTTTGTCTATTGTCTATTAGTCTATTAGTCTATCTGTCTGTCTATCTATTTGACAATCTATCTATATGTCTATTTGTCTATCTATCTATCTATCTATAAATTTGTTTATTTGTCTATCGGTCTACCTATCTATCAGTCTATCTATCTATCTATTTTTCTATCTATCTATCTATCTATCTTTTGTCTATCTAATTATTTGTCTAGCTATCTTCTATATATCTATCTATGTATCTATCTATCTTCTATATATCTATCTATGTATCTATCTATCTGTCTATCTTTTTATCTATCTATCTATATGACTATTTGTCTATCTATCTTCTATATATATGTCTATTTGTCTATCTGTCTATCTATTAATTTGTCTATCTATCTATCTAATTATCTATCTATATGTCTATCTATCTATTTGTCTATATCTATCAATCTCACTATCTACCTATCTATCTTTATGTCGATCAGTCTATCTATCTTTCTTTATGTCAATCAGAATATATGTCAATATGACTATCAGTCAATCTATCAATTTGTCTATCTCTCTATCTGTCCATCTAACTACTATCTATCTTTTTATCTATCTATCTCTTTATCTGTCTATATGTATATTTGTATATTTGTATATTTGTGAATCTAGATTTCTACCTATCTATCTATCTGTTTATTAGTCTATCTATTTATCTGTCAATCTATCAATCTGTCTCTCTCTACCATTTTATATGTCTATATGTCTTTGTGACAATTTGTCAATCTGTCTAAATATCTATCTTTCTATGTGTGTATTTGTTTATATCTTTATCTGTCTATATGACTATCTCTATCTGTTTATCTATCAATCTGTCAGTCTATCTGTCTATTTGTCTATCTTTTTATCTGTCTATCAGTTTATCTATCTATCTATCTGACTATCTGTCTATCTATTTATCTATCAGTCTATCTGTCAATCTATCTGTCTATCTTTCTATTTATCTATCTGACTATCTGTCTATTTGTCTATCTATTTATCCATCTATATGTCCATCTATATATCTATCTTTCTTTCTTTATGATCTAAATATATATCTGTTTATCTTTCTTTCTATCTATTTATTTATCTATATATATATATATACTATCTATATATCTCTCTATTGATCTATTTGTTTATCTATCTATCTATATGTCTATTTGTTTATCTATCTATCTATATGTCTATTTGTTTATCTATCTATCTATATGTCTATTTGTTTATCTATCTTTCTATATGTCTGTCTATCTCTATTTTTCTATCTATCTGTCCATCTATCTATCTATATTTCTATAGATCTATCTATCTATCAGCCAGTCTATATGTCTATCTTTCTATCAATCTATCTGTCTAACTATCAATCTGCCTATCTGTCTATCTATCTATCTATCTATTTATTTATCTATCTATATGTCTATCTATCTATCTATATATCACTCTATATGTCTATCTATCTCTCTGTATATCTATGTATCTATCTGTCTGTCTATCTGACTATATGTATATATGTCTATCTATCTTATATCTATTTATCTATCAACTATTGGTCTATCTGGCTATCTATCTCTTTGTCTATCTATCTATCTATCAGTAAATTAGTCTATTCGACTACTAGTCTATCTATCTATCTATCTATCTAACTATCTATTTATCTATATATCTATCTTCTATCTATTTGTCTATTTGTCTTTCTATCTATCTATTTGTCTATCTATCTATCTATCTATATGTCTACCTGTCTATCTATCTATCTGCCTATCTTAGTTTATATCTATTAGTCTATCTATCTATCTATATGTCTATCTATCTATCTAACTATCCTTCTGTCTATCAGTTTATATATCTATATGTCTATATGTCAATCTGTCTATCTATCTATTTGACAATCTGTATATCTTTCTATATCTATATATCTCCCCAATCCTTTGGTTCCTTGAAAAGTAGCAAGCTTGTAATGTTTGGTGCTAATTCTTAGCACAAATTAATCTCACAGCCACATTTAAAACATGCTAAGGAGTTAGAAAAATTGCTAGATATTGTCATTCTGTCCATCAAATATTTTCTAAGGAGAGCATGCAATCACATCGGACATCATTGCATCTACATTAAATCTCATGGAAGATTCTACTGATCTTTTATCGCTAATCCTTTTTGAAACATGCAATTTATGAGGATAAAAGCACAGGGCAATAATGCACAAAAAACACTATGTGTCCAGCAAGAGTACAAATATAGGAAAATATTGTTGGTAAGATACCTTAAGGGAGGCCATTTCCCATGAGAAATGGATCCAAAATCCTTTGCTAGATCTGAGCACTCCTTTAATACAGAACTCAGTAGAGAACTAATCGATCTAGCCTCGTTTTCTGAACTATTAGCTTCCAACTGCATAGAATGATTGTAGTTATAGTTATAGGGATGAAGAAGACTTGTATAGTGTAAAAATGATTCATACCTTAAGCTGATCATGGTGATTTAAAGTAATGTATAGCATGAAAATGAAGAATACCTGAAAATAGAAGATGAGGATTAAAATTAGAAAACAGGCAAAAAACTCTCAAGGAGTTTAGAGAGAGATAAATAAGTACTCGCATGCGCTTACTTTTCTATTAACAGTTACTCTGCCATTATCAGTGACATTGATGCTCGAGCCTATTATTACTCTTCTAACTAGTTCCTGATATGAAGCTTCGATTAGCCATGTTGATGAACATAAAAACACAACCAAAACTATGAAGCCATGAATCCAAGAAGAATACACAACTAATTTCTAGTAAAATTAATAATGTTCACCAAACTATCATAAAGATTTAAGCATTTAACAAGCATAATTACCACATTCTTCGAAATGGGTAATGACTTGAAACATTTGTGATTATTCGCTTCGCAAAGATAAGAAAAATTGTTTAACTGCATGAATGACTTGCCCTAGCATTTTTATACATTAAGAAAACTTAAATAAAAAAATAGATGTAAATATATAGAAAAAAAGAGAAACAAAAATTAAAAAGTACAAAAAATTATTAAAATGTATTAATTTATATTAAAAAATTAAATACATTTTTATTTAACAATAAATGATATTATTTCATAAATAAACAAATTTATGGTTAATAGTTAATGAAATTTTAATGGTTATTTTTTGTAATATTATTTATTGATTAATGAAATTAATTTTAGAAATAAAAAAATTTATTAATTGCTATAAAAATGAAAAAAAAATATTACTAATAACGTTGAAAACTACTAATTGGTAATCAAATTTTCATATTATTTCATTAATTAAAAAAATTATTATTTAATATAACAATAAATAAATTATATAAATGTATGCCTATACAAACTTTTTAACATTTCATATTATAAAAAAGTATTTCATATATATATATATATATATATATATATATATATATATTATGGTTATTATTTTTAAGAATTCATATTATTTTTTATGAATATAATATGAAATAATTTTAAAGGCATAAATTTCATTTTATTTTATCTAATATATAATTTAGAAAATTCCAAATATTACTTAAAGTGAGAAGATCATTAATAAAAGTTATATTTATTATTTTAATAAAAATAGAATATTAAAAGCTAATAGTAAAAAATCCGACTCATTTATTTAATTCTTATAAATTTTAGTAGGGAAAATAAATAAAACTTGATTTCAAATAAACTTAGAGGCAAAAAATAAAACGTGAATTCAAATCAACTTAGGGGCAAATATAATTATTTTTAAGAATAAAAAAATTACTTTAGTAATAATTTAAATAACCCTTTATAAACCCTAAAAAAATTATTTGAAGTGTTCTTTTATTAACCACATGGAGATATTTTTATTAAATCAACAAATTTCTTTTTTGATGTAATTAAAACATCTATGTATTTATCTTTTAATATCAATTTATTTTTTAAAATTTTATGATAAATTTAAAATATTTTTTTATAAATCAAAATTTTCAAATCTTTTAGTAATTATTTTTTTTAAAAGTTTCATATAATCATAATTATATATTTTTTTAACTTTAAATTATAAAAATATTTACTTGTTTATTCATTAATTCAGATATTTTTGTAAATATTTTTATTTAATCATATAATTAATTATTTAAGCTTTTTTTTGGTAGAAATTTTTATGCATGTTCATTTATTTAATAAAATATTTTAAAAAATGATTATAATTATATAATTAATTATTTAAAGTATTTTTATACAAATATTTCTATTTCATAATTAAAAATTTTAGAAATATTTTTTGTATAATTTTTTTAAAATTTTATAATTATTAAAATTATTATTTTAGAAATAATATAATTTTTTATTCATTTTTATATTTTTTAAAATTATATATTTATAATATCATATATTTATAATTATATGAAAAGAAGGTGTCTTTCAAGGATCTCTCATCCATAGACCATGAAAAAACCCATTAGTGTACAAAATTACATCTAATATTAAAACAAATAATATAGAAAAATAAAAAAAAATAAGTTAAGATTAGAGACGGATATAATCACCAGCCCAAATGGCTAAAGAGAATTACCTAGCTTTTTTTTTTATAAAGTTTTATTTTATTAATAATAACCCTCTCTTTTGGCGGAGGAATACCCTTAATACAAACTATCATCTACCCTTAACCCTTTTTACACCCATTCTTCAAATAAAAAGATAAATTACATTTCCATCTACCCTTACAGAAATATATCTAATAATATATATAAAAGGTTAATAGAGAAATTCTTCATTCTGAGTGTTAATGGCTAGCTTTGTGATGGTAGCTTATTCATTGTCTTGCTTTCCCAATATTTCCATGTGTGAAATGAACTTTTACTTGCTTCTTTTTATATTTCTATATTTTCTCTAGTAACTTGAATCCTTTAAATCTGCATCTTTAATTCGCACTACGTCATTTTCCAGCAAGCTTGAGTCTTTAATCATCTCGTTCCTCCTTTAGTCGAGAACACCTTTTCTCTAGCAAATATCTTTGAGCACTTCTAGAAACCATAAATGAGCCCTTTACCCGCCTTTCCCTACACAAACCAAATTAGCAAGAAGATCTTTGATTCTCCTTGCTTGATTAATGAGTCGGCTTGGAATATCTTTGTGTATAACTTCAGGAACTCATCCATGGTTGTTCTGCCCTGTAATGCCTCCTTCCATTTCTTTGCTCTTTATTCATCTCCTATCTACTCTTACAAAGTTTTAGACTACACCTTAACACATGTATACAATGACTTACAGACTTCCAACATAAAACTTCCATAAACAGACTTCCAGCGACACAGACTTCCAGCAACATACACTCCAACAGATTCAATATAACACAGACTTCCAGCAACATTTAAAGTTTAAACAGACTCAATGTGACACAGACTTCCAGCTACTACATTTAAATTGGCATCTATCCTTCCATGTAGCTTCATCCACTGAGCCAAGGACTGAAGGTTGCCTTGTGCAGTTTTTATATTGAGTACATATATACATGCAGAAAAGACTACATATCTATACATCCATTACCTTTTCTCAAGCCCATCCCCTAATGTTATCGCAGCTTAGTTTTGGTTGCTTCTTTCATTTCTGCCTATAGAAAAAGCAAAGAAAACACTGTGCAAGCAAGAAATCCACTTACCATATCCCTTTTGTGTTTGCTTCACCCACTTATATCGATCACCCCTCAGGACCAGGGTGATCCATTATGCCATCTTATTTGCCATTTATAAATCTCCAATACAAGTCCTAGCTTCTAGTTTCTGCCCATTCCTATTTGATGCCTTAAGCTGCTAAAAAACAGAAAAAAACCACCAAAACCAATAGCATAAATCCAATATACCCACATACCTTGCCACTTTACCTCCCTTTTGCTGATTGCTTTAGTTTTGGGCCTTGCTGGATAGCTTCCCTACAAAGACAGAAATTTCCCTGCCCTGGACTCTACCCACTTAAAATTGCCATCCGTGTTAAGTGATAACTTTCCTGCTGGAGGTCTATTCCAGGTTATACTTTTTATCCTTTGCTGCTTAATTATCTTAATATTAAGGTCCCATGATTTATCTACATACTCCTCTATATTCTTATTTATTACTATTATAGGCTTTATACAACTTTTTATATAACAGTGTTTATATAGCAGCATAAAAGTCAGAATAGATATTATTATATTATATTAGCAATAGTCAAGATACATATTTTAAAATACTCATTATTCCCGCCCAATCCATCAGAAAGTTGAGGCTTTGTTATATCTTCATGGTTTGTTTATTTATTCTAAAATAAGGAAAATCCATTTTATCTAAACATGCTATTCCCTTTAGTTTGTTTGGCATGAGTTTCTCATTAAATTCTATATCTCCTCTGGTGGTACCTATTTTAGATAGATTATCCGCTAGATAGTTCGCTTCTCTGTATATATGTATTATTGAGGCCTTCAGTTCATCCATAAGACCAAGAATTACTTCTAGTTCCTCTTCATTCCTCCATAATATTTTCTTATTGATTACTGTATCAACTAGTAATTTTGAGTCTACCTGTACTTCAATGTTTTTAAAGTTAAGCTGCTTGCATATCTCTAACCCTGATTTTAATGCTCTGATTTCAGATTCTAACGCCGAAGAGGCTCTACTAGATCTGGTGAAAGCTCTATGTACTGTCCCTGTATGATCTCTTATTACCCCGCCTCCTCCTGCTATTCCAGTGTCCCTGCTAAAACTCCCATCCGTATTAAGTGAGAGTTTACCAACCGGCGGAGCATTCCACTGTATGCATTTAGCCCTTTGCTGATTTAATACTTTATATGTGAGATCCCATTCTTTCTCAAGCTTCTTTTCTTGTTTCATTTCCTGAATAACTATCGGTTTTATTAGTGATATATTACATATCTCCTTTCTAATATCTTTTATAATTTCTGTTAAATTCATCCTTATATTTTCGAATTTACTTTTGTTTCGAGATTTCCATATACACCAAATAATTAGATGCGGCAGTTTTTGGTTGAGCCATTTCCTGGCGGGGCTTTTCGTTTTCTCCTTTTCCCATTTTTTAACTTTGTCTATTAATCCATCATCTATTTTACATATTCTTTTTTCCCCTTCCATTTCTTTCCATATTTCTGCTGCAATGGGACCATTAGACAGCAAATGATCAGTGGTTTCAACTGCTTGTAAACAGCATTCACATCTTGATGCGATGTTTATACCTTTCTTTTGTATATTTCTATCTACCGGTATAGCATTCATTAAAGCCTTCCATGTGAAGGAGTGCATTTAATGACTAATCACTTGCAATTAATAAATAATCATAAAAAAATTCAGATAATTATTTAGCGAAGGATTTTTTCTCGATCTAATTAACTAGAAAGAATCTATCACTAAAGTCATTGCTAAAATTGTCAACATTCTTTATAAGAAAATCTATAATAATATTAACAGGGACATTTTTAAATTGAAAATTCTATCTCTAATCCGTCAAAAATCTATTACACATTTGTAATTCAATGTAAAAGCTAACATCTCTTGCTATTCGGTAGCTAATCCCTCGCATTTTAACTAGAAATTATTTTCCTAGCTAAATTTTCATAGCCAAATAGATATTTTCTAGTTGCACTATGTGTCTGTGTATCTATCTATCTGTCTTTTGTCTATCTATCTGTGTGTCCATCTAACTATCCATCTATCTATCTATATATTTATCGATCTATCTATAGATAGAACTATCTAACAATCTATCTACTTATCTATCTATCTATCTGTGTATCTGTGAATTTGTTTGTCTACCCATCTAGCTATCTGGCTATCTGACTATCAGCTATCTAATTTTCTATCTATCTGTTTATCAATCAATCTGACTACATATCAATCTGCATAACAACCTATCTGTCTATCTATAATCAATTTATCTATTTATTTATCTATATATTTATCAGTCAATCTGACTATCTATCTATCAATCTATCTATCTTCTTTCTATCTACCTATGTGTCTATCTATCTATCTACCTATTTATCAGTCTACTTATCTATCTGTCTATCTATCTGTCTGTCTGTTGATCGATCTATCTATCTATTTATCTATCTATCTATATGTCTATTTATCAATTTGTCTATCTATCTATATATCCACCTATCCATTTATTTATCAATATATCAGTTTTTGTATCTCACTATATGTAAATTTGTCTATCTATCTTCTATCTACTGTCTATCTATCTATCTGTCTAAGTATATATGTGATAATTTCTCTATCTATTTATTTTTGTTTATTTGTCTTTTGTGTATATGTCTAATTGTTAATCTATTGATCAATCTATTTTTCCATCTATTTACCCATCTATTTATCTATCTATCTATCTATCTTTCTATCTGACTATCTGTATATCTATTAATCTATCTATCTACCTATCTATCTATCTATGTATCTATCTATCTATTTATCTATCTTTCTATCTATCTATCTCTCGATCTATCTATATGTCCATTTATCTAACAGTATATCTATTTATTTGTTTATCTGTCAATCTATCTTCATGGCCTATTTGTCTATCTCTCTATATATCTATTTGTTTCATGGTTAATCTTTTTATGTATCTACTTGTCCATCTCTCTATCAAATTATCTAAGTATCTTTCTATCTGTCAATTTGTGTATATGTCTATCTGTCTATATATCTATTTGTCTATATGTTTATCTATCAATCTATTTGTCTATCTATCTATTTAACTATTTGTCTTAATTAATTTATCTTTTATCTATCTATCTATATATCTATCTATTTGTCAATCTATCTATCTATATACCAATCTATCTATTTGTCTAATTTTCTATCTGTCTATCTATATATCTGGTCATATGTCGATCTGTCTATCTATATTTTTGACAATCTATATATGTGTCTATCTATCTATCAATGTATATATTTATTAATTTATCTATCTATCTATTTAGCTTTTTATCTCACTATATGTATATATGTCTATCTATCTACTATATATGTCTATCTATCAATATATCTATCTGACAATCTATATATTTTATATTATTGTCTATATGTCTTCTATCTATATGTATATCTGTCTATCTGTCTATCGATCTATCTATCTATCCATCTTTTTATCTATCGATCTATCAATCAATCAATATGCCTATCTATATATCTGACTATCTTTATATCTAATTTTATTTCTACTTGTTTATCTCTCAATCTATCGATCTATCCATTTGTCTACCTTTCTATCTTTCTATTTGTCTATCTGTCTATCTATCTATATGGTATCTTTGTCTATCTCTCTATCTATCTATCTATCTATTTTGTAATTTATTTTTTTATCTATCTACTTGTCTATCTTTATATCTGATTATCTGACTATCTTTGTATCTTTCTATTTGTGTATATGTCTATCTGTCTATCTATCTATCTATCTATCTATATATCTATCTATCTTTCTTTCTTTCTTTCTTATCTATCTGTCTGTCTATCTATCTATCTATCTATTTGTCTTTATGTGTAACTATCTATCTATCTAGCTATCTATCTATAAATCAATCAATCAATCAATAAATCTACCTATCAGACTATCAGTCTATCTGTCTATCTATCTATATGTCTATCAGTCTATCTATCTATCTATAAAAAATCTACCTATCTATTAGTCTGTGTGTGTATCTAGTTATATGTTCTATCTGTCCATATCTGAATCTATTTATCTATTTATTGATTTATCTCTTTTTCTATCTACTTTTTATCTATCTATCTTTTAATGTGAGTATCTTTTTATCTTTCTATTGGTGTATATGTGTATCTATCTATCTGTCTGTCTATCTGTTTATCAATCTATATATCTATATCTCTATCTCTCTATCTATCTATATAGTTTATATGTCTATCTCTATCTCTATATCTATATATCAATCTATCTATTTGCTAGTTTATCTCTTTATCTATCTATTTTTCTATCTGTCTATTTGTATATCTATATATCTGTCATATTATCTGTTTGTATTTTTATTTTTAGTCTATTTGTCTATCTATCTTCTGTCTGTATGTGTGTCTATCTATTTCTCTATTTGTCTATATATCTATTTGTCTATCTTTCTAACTATCTATCTAACTATCTATCTATCTATCTATCTGACTGTCTGTGTGCGTGTGAGTGTGCCTGTGTGTTTATTTGACTATATTTATATTTTTCTGTGTTTGTCTATCTATCTTTCTATATTTTCTCATCTATTTGTTTGTCCATCTATCTTTTTATCTATCTACCTATCTATCTATTTGCCTTTTAGTCTATAAGGCTTCTGTATATCTATAAATCTGTGTATCTTTCCATCTATCTATGTGCCTATTTGGCTATTTTTCTATTTGTATATATATCTATCTATCTATTTGTCCTGTATCTATCTACCTATCTATCTATATGTAAATCTATCTATCTTTAAATTTTTTATATATTTATCTGTCTTTCTGACTAATAGTCTATCTTTAAAATCTATCTTTTATCAATCAATCAATCTAGCTATCTATCTATTTGTCCAACTGTCTATCTATTTTTCTATCTATTTATCTGTCTATCTATCTATTTATTTGTCTATCTATCTTTTTATTTATCTATCTAATTGTCTATCTATCTATCTATCTGTCGATCTGTATATCTATCTATCTATACATGTATCTATCTACCTATCTTTCTATATGTAAATCTATCTATCTATTTATTTGTTTATCTATCTAACTGTCTATCTGAAAAGTTGTCTATCTTTCAGATGTATCTTTTGTCTATCTATCTATCTAGTTATCTGTATATTTGTTTATCTATCAATCAATCTATCTGTCTATCTATATATCTGTCAATCACTATATCTTTTTTTCTAACAACTATATATCTGTCCAGATGTCTACTTTCTACTATTTATCTAAATATTGATATATCTAATAATCTATCTATCTATTTATTTTTGTCTATCTAGCTTCTATATATTTTCTATCTATCTATCTATCTATCTATTTATCTATCTATTTGTCTATATATCTATCTATTTGACTATTTGTTTACCTGTTTATGTTCTATCTATCTATCTATTAGTTTATTTGTCTATTTGTCTATCTATCTTTCTAGTTATCTGTATATTTGTTTATCTATCAATCAATCTATCTGTCTATCTATATATCTGTCAATCAATATATCTTTTTTTCTAACAACTATATATCTGTCCAGATGTCTACTTTCTACTATTTATCTAAATATTGATATATCTAATAATCTATCTATCTATTTATTTTTGTCTATCTAGCTTCTATATATTTTCTATCTATCTATCTATCTATCTATTTATCTATCTATTTGTCTATATATCTATCTATTTGACTATTTGTTTACCTGTTTATGTTCTATCTATCTATCTGACTATCTATTTGTATCTATATTTTTCTATCTGTCTATCTATCTATCTATCTTTCTATCTATATATATATCTTTCTATTTGTCTATCATACGATCAATCTATCATCTATGAACTTTCAACAATTAATCTACCTGTCTATCTCTTTTTCTTCCTATCTATGTATCTATCTATCTATCTATCTATCTTTCTATATATATGTCTATTTATTTGTTTGTTTATTTATCTTTCTATCTATTTGTCTGTCTGTCTATTTCTCTTCTGTCTGTATGTGTGTTTGTCTGTCTCTCTATTTATCTATCTGTTTTTATGTCTATCTAACTAACTATCTATCTATCTATATATCTATTTATCTATAGTCAATATATCTATTTGTATATCTGTCTATCTATCTATCTATCTTATGTCTATCTTTCTGTCTATTTGTCTATCTATCTATTTGTCTATCTATTTATTAGTTTATTTGTATATCTATCTAAATGTTTATCTATCTATTTGTTCTCTATCGATCTATCTATCTATCTATTTTTCTATATATCTATCTATCTATTTATCTATATATCTATCTATCTGTCTATCTATCTTTCTATCTATGTTTCTATATGGTCTTACTATCTATTTGTATATTTGTCTATTTCTATATCTGTTTATCAAGTTATCTTTTTTACTATCTACTTGTCTATCTATTTATCTATCTATCTATATATCTATGTATTTGAATATCTATCTATTTATATATCTCTCTAAATGTCTATATATCTACATCTATCATGTATTTATCATTCTATCTATATGTCTGTCTATCTATCTATCTATCTACCTATTTATCTATCTATCTATGTGTTTGTGTTTTTCTGTCTATCTGTCTGTGTGACAAACTATATGTCTGTCTGTGTATGTTTGTCTATGTGTCTATCTGTCTGATTGCTTATGTGTTTGTCTATTTGTTTGTTTGCTTACGTGTTAGTCTATCTGTCTGTCTTTCTATATTTTCTTTGTCTATCTGTTTAACCATCTATCTATCTTTCTTTCTTTCTATTTTTCTATCTATGTAGCTAGCTATCTATCTATTTATTAATTGATGTATCTATCTATTTTTCTATCTATCTATATACCAATCTATCTATCTATGAATATACCTACCTATCGATCTATATAGCTATCTGTATATCTATCTTTTTATGTATCTATCTATATCTCTATCTGCCTATTTTTCTATATTGCTATCTGGATATCTATCTATCTATCATATCTATCTATCTATATATCTCATGATCTATATATTTGCATATATGTCTATTTGTAAATAAATCTATTTGTCTATTTTTCTATCTGTCTATATGTTTTTATGTCTAAATCTATATCTGTCTATCTGTCTATCTATGTATTTATTTATTTATCTATCTATCTATATATCTATATGGTCTATCTATCTATCTGTCTATATTTTTTCAGTTTATTTATTTATTTATTAGTTTATCTCTTTATCTATCTAGTTGTCTATATAACTATATATCAATATAGTTATCTTTTTATCTGTCTATTTATGTATAAATCTATATGTCTATCTATCTATCTATTTGTCTATCTATGTATCTATCTATATGTCAATCAATTTATTTGTCTATTTGTCTATCTATCTATCTCTCTAAAAGTCTATCTATCTATCTATCTGACTATATTTTTATTTGACTATTTGTGTAAATGTCTATCTATCACTCTCTAAATGTCTATCTATCTATGTCTATCTACCATATGCATATATATATATATATATCTAATTATTTGTAAATCTGTTTGTATATTTGTCTATTTTACTTTTTATCTATTTGTCTATCTGTCCCTCTACTATTATTAGTCTGTATGTGTATCTTTCTGTATCTCTCTTTGTCTATTTGCCAACTTTTCTATGTATCTATCTATCTTTATATCTATCTATCTATCCATTTATCTATATATCTACTATCTATTTATCTATCTATTAAACCTATCTGTCTATCTATCTTTCTATCTGATTATCTATCTATCTTTATATCTATCTATCTATATGTATATCAGTCTATCTGTATTCTATCTATCTGTCTATTAGTCTATCTATCCATATGTGCATCTATCTTTCTATCTATGTGTCCATCTATTTATCTGGCTATCTATCAATCTTTATATCTGCTCATCTGTCTATCTGTCTATCTGTTTATTTATCATTTTGTCTATCTATCTATATGGTATATCTATCTATCATCTATCTATATATCTATTTATCAATTTCTCACTTTATATATCTACTTATCTATCTATCTATCTGTATATATGTCTATCTGCCTATATGTCATTCTATCTATCTGCCTATGTGTCCATATAACTATGTTTCTTTCTATCTGTTTATTTGTCTATGTGTCTATCTTTCTTTTTTTCTTTCTATCTGTCTGTCTATTTGAATATCTACCAATCTATTTATTTTTCTATTAATATATCTATCTATCTATATATCTTTCACTCTATCTATCTCTCTATTAGTGTATATGTCTATCAGTCTATCTATTTATCTATATATTAATCTATCTATATGTCTATCAGGTTATATGTCTTTATGTTATTCAATTAATCTATTAATTTATTTATCAGTCTATTTGTCTTTCTGACAATATGTCTATCTCTTTATTTTTGTTTATCTCTCTTTTGTCTATATGTCTATCTGTCTATGTGTCTATCAATCTATATGTCTATTTTTATATCAATCTATTTGTCTAACTATTAATCAATATTTATATCTATTTTCTAATGTTCTATCTATCTACCCATCTATTTGTATATCTATCCGTCTATCTCTCTCTCTCTATCTATATATCTCTCTATATATCTATGTGTCTATCTATCTATCTATCTATTAGTATATCTATCTATCTATCTATCTAACATTTTGTCTATATATCTATCTGTCTATCTGTCTATATGTCTATCTCTCTATTTCACTATCTATTTATTGGTTTATCTTTTTATCTATCTACTTGTCTCACTCTCTATCTAATTATCTAACTATATTTCTATTAGTTTATTTGTATATATGTATATCTATCTATCTGTCTATCTATCAATTTTTCTATTTTTTATTTATCTATTTATCTATCTATCTATTTGTCTGTATGTCTATTTGTCTATCTGTCTAATCATCTATCTATCTATCTATATGTCTACCTATCTTTCTATCTATATGTCTTTCTATCAATCAATATATCTATCTATCTGTATATCTGTCTATCTATATATCTGTCTATATATCTTTGGTCTACTGTCTATCTGTCTATTTGTCTATCTATTTATCTGTCTTTCTATATATTTATCTATCTATTTATATATCTATATGTTTATCTGTCTATATATTTATATATATATATCTCTTACAATCTGTCTATCTATAATTTGTAGATCAATCTGTCTATCTATAATTTGTAGATCAATCTTTATGTCTATCTGTCTATTAATCAATCAATCTATCTATATGTTAATATATCTTTTTATCTATCTATCTATCTATCTTTTGTCTATGTGTCTATCAGTCCATGTATCTATCAATCTATATGTCTATCTTTATATCAGTCTATATGTCTAACTGTTAATCAATATTTATATCTATTTTCTATTTTTCTATCTATCTACCTGTCTATCTGTATATCTATTTGTCTATCTATCTATCTATCTATCATTATATGTATCTTTCTATCTATCTAACTTTTTGTCTATATATCTATCTGTCTATATGTCTATCTATCTGTCTGTCTATTTGTCTATCTGTCTGTCTATTTGTCTATCTATCTGTCTATTTGTCTATCTGTCTATCTATCTATCTCTCTATTTCACTATCTATTTATTGGTTTATCTTTTTATCTATCTACTTGTATCACTCTCTATCTAATTATCTATCTTTCTATCAGTTTATTTGTATATATGTATATCTATCTATCTGTCTATCTATCAATTTTTCTATTTTTCTATTTTTCTATTTGTCCATCTATCTATCTATCTGGCAGTCTGTCTATCTATTTGTCTATTTGTCTAATCATCTATCTATCTGTCTATCTATCTATCTGTCTGTCTATATGTCTACCTATCTATCTTTCTATCTATATGTCTATCTATCAATCAATATATCTGTCTATCTGTATATCTGTCTATCTATATATCTGTCTATATATCTTTGGTCTACTGTCTATCTGTCTATTTGTCTATCTATTTGTCTATCTATCTGTCTATCTATTTATCTGTCTAATTATATATTTATCTATCTATCTATTTATATGTCTATATGTCTATTTGTCTATCTATTTATATATATATCTCTTACAATCTGTCTATCTATCAATTGTAGATCCATTTTTTTGTCTATCTGTCTATCAATCAATCTATCTATCTATACATTAATATATCTTTCTATCTATTTATTTATTTATTTATCTATCTGTCTATTTATCTATCTATCTATTTGTCTATATGTCTTTTTGGCTATCTACATATCTTACTATCTGTATATAATTCTATCAGTCTATTAGTGTGTCTTTCTGACTACTATCGATCTATTTATCAGTCTATCTTTTATCTGTCTATATATCCATTTGTCTATCTGTCTATATGTCAATATGTCTATCTATGAATCTAGCTATCTACTTATATGCCTATCTATTTATTAGTCTCTCTATTTTAGAGGTGTCAACCGAACTGGGTCGGCCCGTCCCGGCACGAGGCACTGCATGGGAATATCCCGTGCCTGGCCTGTGTCATGTCGTGCCGAGGTCAACTAGGCCTCGTGCCGTGCCTGACCCGGCATGGTTCGGTGGCTTGTGTCATGGCCCGTAGGCACTGTCGGGGTCATAGTTCACACCCAACATCGACTCCCACACCCATAGTCTGGCACCTGCAGTCCCGCACCCACTAACTCGTAGACTTGGCTAAGACTAGGTGGCTCCCAGCTTCCGCACCCTCATGAGTCACGGGTCATAGGTAGATTCACGGTGACCCAGGACACAAGAGTCAGGCCAAGCCAAACTTCCCATAAAAAAGACCGCGGGTCGGGTCCAATCAGACCGCGGTCCCCCCCCCCCCCCACCAACTGGCAAAAAAAAAAAAATTTAAAATGTTGCTATTGGATCTCATCTCCAACGGCTAGGGGGCAGAATCCGACTGCCCTCATGATTCTGCCCCCTAAAATATTGAAAAAAATCAAAAAAAAAACAAAAAAATGACTTTAAAAAAGTTTTTTTTATTTAATCTATAAAATCCTCCCCTCCTCTCTATAACATTTATGTTTTTCATAAATATTTATTCTCTCAAATCTCACATTTTCTCTCTCAAAATTATTTCTCCTCTCTCTCGGGACTCGGGAAGTCGGGATTTCATCATTTGGCTTGGCTTTTCGGAAATCTTAACTTGGGTTTCAAATTTTGAGCTATACTGTGGTGCACTGTGCACGTGATCGAGTTGACTGCTTTACCGGGTAATTTATTTTAAGTATTTTTTACTCTCTCCCTCTCTCTTTTGTCTCTCTCTTTTGTCTCTCTCTCTATAGTCCTAAAATAGTTAAATATAAAATCTATCATCTAGTCTCTAAATAAGTGTCCTTTTTAACAAAAATCCTAAAAAATGACAAATACTAATGAAACATATTTAAATTTAGAAAATAAAAATCTTACATAGAGGTTTGAGGCTGTTGAAACTTTGGTTTCTCTAGTCGTCTCAACCTAATCTTCTAAAAAACAAAAAACTAGGATTTCTATAGTTTGGACTCATTTTAATATAATAAAACAAAAAAATGTTAGGGGCGAGGAAGAAGAAATGACATAGTGCAAATATTGTATGAGAATTTTAACATGTAAGAGTTTGTTTGGGACTGTTCACTTTAAGAGGCATGTCGAATTATGCACCAAAAAACAAGGTCCATTAGATCCTAGGCAAACCCAACTTGGCACTGCATTTTTTGAGACTGGATCGAGTCCAGTCTCAAAGTTTACTCCATTCATATACTCCAGCGAATTGGGTAGGGAAGGCATGACCAGACATATCACATTGATGGGTCTTCCGATCAGATTTTCTCAAGATCCAAGGGTAGTGTGCATAATGCAGACATATTTTTACCATGTTTATCATAGGATTTCTATATTCACATCTAGGAATGATATACTAAATTTATATAAGTTTAAAAAACAAAAAATAATTAATGAATTTATGGCATATAGTGGAGTGGTGTCCGTGATGTCCGATATTTGGACAAGTTACAATGAATCATCTTATGCATGTCTCACCATCCACTATGTATATTCTAACTAGACTATGAATAAATAAATTTTAGGATTCTGTGAGATTCTCCATCCTCATGATGGCCCGGCAATTTTTGAGTGTATGATGAAAATCTTTAGAGAATATAAAATTCAAAATAAAAGTTTTAGTATCACATTTGATAATGCATCTAATAACGAAGTAGCGATTAACATGTATGTTAGGAATATTAGAGACACACCATTAGGAGAGATTATTCATGTCAGATGCATATGTCACGTGATTAACATATTTGTTCAAGCAGGTATGAAGGTGTGTTCTCCCACGTTGGATAATATACATAATACACTAAAATATATTCACACTCCTCGCAGACAACAAGAGTTTGGTAGTCTCTATTTGTCTGTAAATCTTAAAAAGAAGAAATTCCAATCGGATGTGAGACATCGTAGGAATTACACATACTTGATGTTGGAATCATGTGTTGGATACGAACACGTGATATCCGACTACGTCAATAGTAAGAGTGACGAACTTATTATTGACGACACTACAGGACTTTAATAATTTCATTTATGAAATTTCTGAAGATTTTTTATGACATAATGAACATGTGTTCGTTGGTTTATACGCCCACGACATGTATTGCACTCAGGTACATATGAAATATTAGTAGCATGTTTACGAAGTATCAAGCTGTCCTGACACTTAGCCATATGGTTGTAGAGATGGAAACCAAGTACTTAAAGTACTGGTCCACCGTTCCATCTCTGTATTGCCTCGCTGCATGCATAGACCCTGGGGTTAAGGTGGAAGGGGTAAAAAATACCCTGACTTACATTTCATCGTGCATGAACCTGGAAGAGCCACCTGAAGGATTCATTCATGAAAAGTTGACTGACTTGTTCACATACTACAATACTAGTTATGGTGGTGGTGGTGGTAGTGAGACTGTGATTACGGACATGGATACCTTGTTCGGAGATGACGATTTTTCCATTCAGCTAGTGAAGGGGAAACATCGAGGTGGACCATCACATAGGAGCGAGCTTTCTCGGTACTTAAATACCGATTACTACTTTATCAATTTTCATTTTATAAATTTAATATATATACATTATCTATAATTCTATATATAATTTAATATATATTTTAATTAAACTAAAATATAAAACTCTAAAAATTCTTTTTAAAAAATTTTAACCTAGCCCGTATGGCATGGTTTAGCCCGTAAGGCCTGATTTGGCCCGCTGGGCTAGGCTTTTATAGGCCCAGCATGATATAGTAACCGTGCTGTGCCTGGCCCTACACAAAAGTATGGCCGTGCTTTAAAAGACTGGCTGGGCGGGGCCGACCCGGCTCGTTTGACACCTCTAATCTATTTATCTATCTTTTTGGAAATCTGTCTTTTTATCTATCAGTCTATGTCATATGACTTTCTCTCAATTTATCTATCTATCCATCTAACTCTTTATTTGTCTATCTGTGTAAAAGTGTATCAATCTATCTACCTATATGTCTATTTGTCTATATGTCTATATGTTTATCTATGAATCTAGCTATCTATCTATATGTCTATTTGTTTATTAGTCTATATATTTATCTATCTTTTTGGCAATCTATCTTTTTATCTATCAGTTTATGTCTATATGACTTTATATCTATCTATCTATCTATTTCTCTATCTGTCTATCTATCTATATATTTATCTAACTATATATCATTCTATCTTTGTATCTGTCTATATATCTATCTATCTATATATTTATCTATCTATATGTCTATTAGTCTATCAGGTCTATCTATCTATATGGTCTATCTATATATCTGTCTATCAATATATTAGTCTATCTGTCGATTTGTTTATCTCATAATCTGTCTTCTGTATATTTATTTATCTATCTATCTATCTGTATGTCTGTGTGTCTCTCTATATATGTGTCTATCTATCTATCTATCTTACTATCTATCTATCTGTCTATATGTCTATCTATCTATCTATATATCTATATATGTGTCTTTCTATCTATACATCTATCTATCTATTTGTCAATCTATCTATCTATCTATCTATCTATCTATCTATTAGTATATCTATCTATCTGGCTATCTATCTTTCTATTTGTCTTTATGTCTAACTCTCTATTTGTCTATATATCTATATGCTTATCTATCAATCTTTCTCTCTCTCTATCTATATATCTATCTATCTTTCTATTTATGTATCTATATGACTATCTATATATATATATATATATATATATCAATATGGCATATCAAAATATATGTTTATCTATCTATTTATCTATCTATCTATCTATCAATCTTACTATCTATCTCATTGTCTATTTGTATGTCTGTCTATCTATCTATCTATCTGAATGTCTGTATATCTATCTTCTGTCGATCTGACTATCTATCTTTCTATTTGTCTATCTGAGTTTCTATTTAATTTTCTGTCTATCTGCCTATCTTTCTATTTATCTGTGTAATTTTCTATCTTCCCATCTATCTATTTTTATATCTTTCAATCTAACTATCAATCTATCTATCTGTGTAATTGTCTCTATCTATCTGTTTTTCTATCTATATATTTATCTGTATATCTATTTATCTGTTTATCTATTTATTTGTCTACCTATCTATCTACCTATCTATCTACCTGTATATATGTCTAATTGTTAATCTATAAATTTATCAATCTGTCTATCTATCAATCTATATTTCTCACTATCTATCTATCTAACTATCTATTAATCTATTTCTCTGTCTATCTATCTATCTCTCTATCTATTTATCGATCTATTTGTCTATCGATCTATCTGTTTATCTAGATATCAACTTATCTATCTATTTGTCTATCTAGAGATCTACCTATCTATCTGTCTATCTGTCTACCTGTCTATAAATTTATCTATCTATGCCTATCTATCTATTAGTCTATATGCTTATATGCCTTACTATCGAACTATCAATCATTATATCTATGTATCTATATATCTATCTATCTATTTATTTGACAATCTGTCTATCTGTTTATTTGTGTCTATCCGTCTTCTGTCTATATATCTATCTATGTATCAGTTTATCTATCTATCTTTTTTTTTAAAAAAAGGCTTTTATCATTTATTAAAGAAAACATATCCCTCACTTGTAGGCGGAGGAAAACCTTTACAGCTTCAGAAAACTTAAAAGACATACTATTTACAGAGCAATACCCTAGTCAATAATTCAGAGAAGTTATCATTTTCTTAGGATTAGCTGAAGCAGTAACCGCTCTCTGTATGATTCTTCCTTATTATATAACCGTGAACAGCAGGAAGTCTTTCCACACCAGCGGGCATATTCGTCTCAACAGTAGGAGATCTCATGGCAGCAACAGGGAGCTCTCTACATGTGCTTTGGCAGCAACAGACAGCAATAGGCTTTGGCCACAATAGACAGCAACAGGTTTTTCATGATATGTACTCAGTAGAGGCTCTTTATTTGATATTGTCACTGCATATTTATGGAAGCAGTTTTATCAGCATCCCTGGAGGCTCTTTCACAAGTTTTAGACAGCAGCAGCATCCTCACTGGAGGCTCTTTAGCAGCAGCTTAGTGCTGCCCTTGTGGTCGGACCTCTATCCCTCCTTTTCCCCGTGCGTCTGGCTCTAATCTTCCCATGATTCCAGCCGTCTACCTTCCTCGTGTATTCACTATCGATCCTATAACAAAACCAAAGAGAAAACAAAAAAAACAAAGACCGTGCCTACCAGAACTTAACACCCTACTACCCTTATTCTTGATTAAACTTATACAACATAAGGCAAGCTCCACAGAATTAGCGAATTCTCCCCTTTAACATTCTGCAAGGAAAAGACAGAATACATATTGTCCTGCAAGGAAAATCAAAATACATCCTTTCTAAAGAGGTTATCGAATTCTGCCGAAATGCAGAATTAGCACATATTTTAAGTATGCAGAAATTCTAAATTACATACATATTATTTTGACAACCTTACCGTTTAGCTATCCACCATTCTGCCAAAATGCAGAATTAATATATCCTACAATGGAATCTCCTATATTTATATCCATTTTGGCTCAATCTCCATTTTTCCATTCTATTTAATTGTGAGACAGAAATTCTCTGCAATGATGAATTCCCGCACAATCCAGCAAACAGATGAGACTATGTCATATCTTTGTGGTATGTTTATTTGTTCTAATATAAGGAAAACTCATTTCATCTAAACTTACTATTCCCTTTAGTTTATTTGGCATGAATTTCTCATTGTAATATTTATCTCCTCTTGTGGTGCCTATTTTAGATAGACTGTCCGCTAGATTATTAGCTTCTCTATATATATGTATTATTGAGGCCTTCAGTTCATCCAAAAGACTAAGAATAACTTCTAGATCCTCTTCATACCTCCATAATATTTTCTTATTGATTACTGTATCAACTAGTAATTTTGAGTCTACCTGAACTTCAATGTTTTTAAAGTTTAGCTGCTTACATATCTCTAACACTGATTTTAATGCTCTAATTTCTGATTCTAAAGCTGAGGATGCCCTACTAGATCTGGTGAATGCTCTCTGTACTATCCCTGTATGATCTCTTATTACCCCACCTCCTGCTATCCCAGTGTCCCTGCTAAAGCTCCCATTCGTATTAAGTGAGAGTTTGCCAACCGGCGGAGCATTCCACTGTATACATTTAGCCCATTGCTGTTTTAACACTTTGTATGTGAGATCCCATTCTTTCTCAAGCTTCTTTTCTTGTTTCAATTCATGTATTTCTATCGGTTTTATTATTGATATATTACATATCTCATTTCTAATATCTTTTATAATTTCTGTTAAATTCATCCTTATATTTTCAAATTTACTTTTGTTTCTAGATTTCCAAATGCACCAAATAATTAGATGCGGCAGTTTCTGATTAAGCCATTTCCTGGCGGGCTTTTTATGTTTACTTTTTCCCATTTTTTAACTTTATCTATTAATCCATCATCTATTTTACATATTGTTTTTTCCCCTTCCATCTCTCTCCATATTTCTGCTACAATGGGTCCATTAGAAAGCAAATGATCAGTTGTTTTCAACTGCTTGTGAACAGCATTCGCATCTTGAAGCCATGTTTATCCCTTTCTTTTGTACATTTCTATCTACCGGTATAGCGTTCATTAATGCCTTCCATGTGAAGGAGCGCATTTTTTGCGGGATATTTTCTTGCCATACCCATTTAAATAGAGTTTGAACCGGTTTTTTCTTTCTGACCAAATCTTTTGCCGACTTGAGGGAAAAGTTTCCTTGTGGTGTTAACGTCCATTTCCAGCCACTCTTCTTTAGTATAGAGTGTGAGTCTACTATCTCTTTTTGTTTTTCCATTGACTTCCAACTGTTCGAAGCTTTCTTAGAAGTCTTATTTTTATTATCTAAATATTTTACCCGCATATATTTAGCCCATAGATTATCGCTTTCTTTAAGTCTCACCAGCTTTTGCAGTCCCAGGCAGCTGCCGAGTCCTGGAGGCTCATTAGACCTAATCCTGCTTCCTCTTTCGGATAACAAATACTTTTCCAGTCCTTCCAGTGC